>JARVGP010001153.1:0-22249 GCA_029876185.1 Mansonella ozzardi
TTTTTTTTTTTTTTTTTTTTTTTTTTTTTTTTTTTTTTTTTTTTTTTTAAATGGACTTCAATTTTTCTTGACGAAAATTTGTGAAATTTTGTTTGTTAAAAATTTTATTAAGAAAATTTTCAATTTGTTCGCAATATCGATTATTTGTTTGCATGATATTTCATCACAATAAATAAAAATATGATGAACATTGATCCACTAAAAATAACAAAAATTTAAAAAAATTTAATAGATAAATTTTGATGTGAAAGCTTTTATCAAATCGAACTCATTGAATTTTCCTTATTAAACTAAATAAACTAAATTAATTATATGTAGCAACACGACAACTAATTATAGATGACAATAATTTAGTAATTAATTAAATTCTATCGAGCAAAATTTTTAAAATTTATTTAATATGTTTTATAAAATACTAAAAAAATTGGAGCATTTATTTTTTTCTCTTAAATTGATGCACCAGATATTAGTATGAATTACTACTGATTCAGGTGTCGAATTGATAAGAACAAACTGTGATTCAATCACTGGTAAAATTTGTTTAATATGATAAATTTGAATATCAATAATATACAACTCATGGCTATAGTAGCATTCCAAGCATGCAGTAATTGATAGCTACAATAGCATTCGAAATTTCTAAAATTTTAATAGAAAAAAGGAATATATTTTTACAAATTTATTAAATAAATACAATTTAGAAAGAAATTTTAAATTGATTTAAAACTTTATCAGTCTGAATTGATATATGTTTTAGAAGAATATTGATGGTTTTTTAAATTTAAAACAAACAAATTAAAACATTTATCAATTTTTATTTTGATTTATTAAATAACGAATTAAATATTTAATAATGAATTTTTTATAATAAATTTAATTTCTACTAAGAATATAATTTAATGTTAATTTTAATTTATAATTAACTAACCTATCGGTTATTTTTAAAAGAATAAGGTGCAAAATAATTTTGCAAATTCGATATGTTGTGTTTTGTGATTTTGTGATTTGTTTTGTGATTGTGAAACGATTTTTATCATTGGATGAATTGGAAACTTTTCCGGATAATTTACCGGGTTTTGTTATTGTCTTTTTTTCTGGATATATGAAAACACTCAAGTATCATAATTTGTAATTTTTATTGATTCAATAATTTTTTTTTTATAGCACCAAATGCACCTTTAATTGAGACGGCGGAATGTATTGCTGAGAATAATTCAGTAACGATTGCTTGGAAAGCACAAAGTGATGATTGCGCAATTGATGGTTATATATTAGAAATTGATTCCGGTTCTGATGATGGCTTATTCAAGGTTCGTTTTCTGGATATGCAATTTAATCCGTATCCTAATATATCGTAATAATTTCTGATTATTGTAGACCGTGCATACTGTAATAAAGAAATATATTGATTGCAATGATAAAGAATGTCATTTAAGATGCTTTCTTTTTCTTTTTATTGTTACAAATAAATAAAAAGATAATTTATACTTTCGAAAAATTAGAATTACAAATAATTGCAAATTCGATTAATTTTACAGGAGGTATACTGTGGCAGAGATACGATATGTACAATTGATGGCTTGCATTTTAATACAGTTTACAATGCACGAGTTAAAGCATTTAATGCAGCCGGTAAAAGTTCATATAGTGATATGATTTGCCTTCAAACAGCTGCCGGTTAGTATTAGTTCATTTATTCCGGAATTATCAATTCTGATAAAAAGCAATATATCTTAATATAAGCATAAACTCATCGATCCATACAAAATCTATGTGAAAAAAAAAGTTCTCATTCAATTTGCTATCACTGGATTAATCGATTTATTGTCATTTCTTCATCCGATTAAATTTACGTCTAGTTAAGACCTTTCCTGTTTTATTTCCAGTTGCATGGTTCCAACTGACCAAGTCAGTTTCACAAAATGATTTAACCATATCCAATGAATGTATGTCAGTAACTGGAACAACTGTGGAATATAGAACCCTGTCCGGTTCTGTTGCTTTCTCTCGTGGAACACATTATTGGGAAGTAACGGTGGAACGTCACACGGGAAACGCAGATATTGTAGTGGGAGTTGCGCAAAATGCTTTCGATCGTCATATTATGCTTGGTATAATTTTCACTTTTGTCAACAATTTTCCTTTTCATTCATTTAAATCCATTAAGAAATCCTGAACATTCATCTTATTTAAGCAAATTTGTACGGGACAGTTCTTTGGAAAACAATTGAAAGTCTTAAATGGACAACATCCAAAAAATAGGTACAAATTGAAGATTAATAATTGTGAAATAATTTTAGGCAAAGATTTACACGGTTGGTCGATGTACATCGATGGAGAACGTTCGTGGTATTTGCATAATGGAATGCATCATAGTCGAATCACTGGTGGTATCGGTGTTGGATCCATGATCGGTGTATTACTGGATTGCGATAAGGGTACCCTTACATTCTTCGTGAACGATACGCTACGACATTATGAAGGGCAATTTGTTGCATTTCGGTATAATAAAAATATATTATTTAAGAATAAATAAACAAAGAATAAATTCATTTTTTTCATTAATTATTTTACTAAAAATACAACATATCTTCTTTCATATATCTTTCATATACATCCTCACGGATTGTATTCCTTTCTGTTTAACAAAGTAAATAAATCAATACAATGTTATATGTATTTATATTTATATAAAATGTTCAAAATAACATCTGTCTTTAAGGAATATGCCACGTGGTTTGTATTATCCAGCGTTTAGTGTCAACTGTGATACATTGATAACGGTACATACCGGTTTGCCTATACCGTCAAGCTCAGGAAGCAGTGATTGCAGCGATACATAATCTATTTCGTAGCACTTTTTTTTTTTTTTTTGAAAGATTTATACTTACTGTATGAAAAGATAGACGATGTTGAATTGCTATTCGTTAACCAGAGTGTAATCAATGATCCATAATTGTAAAAGAAAGGAAATATTGATTAGTAAAAATACTAATCAGTAAGTTAATTAACTAACATATAGTACGTCCACATGAGATCTGATAACACATGCAATAGTTTAGCTTGTGGTTATGATTAAAGGATAGAGCAATTATTTTGTAATAATATATGCAATACTCAGATGTCATATAAATGTCATCTTTTTTTTTTACCTCTCTTTACTAATTAATCTCCTATTTTTATTAATTATTTCTAAATTAAACAAAATACATTCTTTTAAAAAATGAAATAGAAGAAAAATTGAGAGTTATAAGTCGTATATGATATATTAGATGCTAGCTATTTCAAAAGCAAAATTATTTCAAAGAAACTTCCAGCATATATTTGGGAAAGAAATCCTGCAACTTTTTTGAGCATCAATTGATCTGATAAAACTTTGTTATTTTTTTTCATTCTAAAATACAATGTATTTTATAATTCAATAATTTCTTTATACGCTCTCGCTATTTAATATTAAATATGCAAAGAAGAAATAGCAACAGAGAAGTAATAAATCTTCTGAACAATAAATCTTTTTGATAAATTTGACATTTAAGAATTTCTTTTGCTACAACAACGAATTTACGTTTCAATGATAATGCAAAAAACTTAGCAATTTTTGATTCAGGAAAATATCTTTGGAATTTGCAAATTTTTTTCCCGAAAAGAAAAACCAAACTTCTTTTTTTTTTCCGCGGTAAAATCTCATATTTATAAAGACCTCTCTTTCTTCCTTTATCTCTCTCCCTTTCTCTCTCTCTCTCTTTTGCTGTTCATTCGTTTTCCCATTTACTATTTTTCGGCATTTCAAATAAACTCCAATATTTTGTTTGTTGTTTAAATTGTTCAACAGTGATTATTGATATGTGAAATTGAAGTAACAACTTCCATATTTGCATAAAAATGAAATATATATGTGCAAAGGTTTCGTCACAGTGCAGTTAATATGCACAAATGTGTAGCCAAGAGATTGCAAAATATAAGTTGTGCATACATTGCTGAATGATACTGCTGACTTCTTTTAATTTAAAATTAATCAAATTGAAATTTTCATAGTTTTTCATACTTTATGTCTTTTTTTATTTCATCAATTAGTTTTTTTAAATCTAAAAGCTTAAGAAATTTTAAAATGAACAATACTATTTCTCTTCTCAATAAGAAATCAAAAACAAAATGTTAGCAGTAAAAGTAATGATAGTAATAAAGGATTTTAAACGTAATATATCGAGATAATCTTTAATCTTTGTATAAAGATTGGAATAAAGCTATTTTTATTGAAAAATTAAAATTATTTTACTCTTTGCAATCAATAATTTGTCCTGACTACTATACTGCGTCTGTTTTTTGTTACAAACAAAATTATGCAACAATAACAACAAGACCAATATTAAGTATTATAATTTATAGGACAACTAAATTGACAATTAAACATTATGGCCAATTATTTATCCATTACATATGACCGTATATCATTAATCAAAATTTTATCTCGAAATACTGTTTGCGTTAACTGTTGTAAAATTTCTCCAAAATAATTTATCAAAATGTTAATGCATGCGACCGTCAAATAGTAGCTCTAAAATTGTACAGTTCTCCTTTTTATCATTTATTTGTTTTCTTATCTTTAGAATATTTTTTAGAAATTGAAATTTGACAGAAATTTAAAAGTTTCATCATAATCCTAAATATGATTGTGCCTAAATATTTCTATTGTTTTTTCAATACATCTATTAAGACTATTATTAATTTGATTTTGAAATTATCACAGTGTTAAAGTCTTAAAATCGAATGCTTTCTCAGTAAATCACAAAGTATCATTTTCTCAACTTCATCATTCTGAACATAATATCGTTGTAGCAGCAATAGTAACATCGATGATTTCGGTCAAATGATTACGTATATTGGTCATAGGTGGTGTGCGGTAACAACAGTGGTGATCGGTGCTTCGATTATATCGGTATTAAATAATAAGTACATATCAAGCGGTATCAAGCAGTCAATTAGATGGTATTCCCTGATAGCGATTATACTAATGCATAGTCTATCGCTGATAGCGATTATACTAATGCATAGTCTAACCTATTTTTTTATGGTCAATAGTCAATAGTTATAGTAGTCAGTAATTATATTGGCAATCAGTGATATTAGTAATGATTGGCGATATCAAAGGTGATATAATGCGATCGATGATATCGGTGTTAAATAATAAGTACAGATGATAACGTTATCAAGTGGCCAATTAGATGGTATTCGCTGATATCGAATACCATCTAATTGGTTAGTTTAAATCATTTCTCTTTTCTCTTTTTAGCGTCAACTTTTCCAATCAAGAAGTTTGTCGTGCAATAAAATTTTAAAGATTTGTTTAAATTTTAATTAAAATGAAAGTTTCAGCTTCTTAATTTATTCTCATGACAAGGCTTTGATGTGAAAATTTCTCCTATCAGTTCGTCCACAGATGTATAAGCCTGAGACAACAAGTAATTGAAATTTTGAAAATAACTAATCGCTTTTTAAATTGAAATTAAGTTTCAGAAGTGACAGTTTCCTGATTATCAATTGCTGCAATTAATAATGCATCATCAGCGCAGTGTGGCATATTTTCTGCATCATCGTAATCATATCTGAAGCAAATATTTGAAGTGTATAATTCAGAGAACGTATTTTTTTCCATATTCCTGAAAAAGATAGATAATGTTTCGCTTATTTAAAAATTTTAAAACTTCCTGAAATTATCCTGATTCCGTTTTCATGATTCTCTCTCATGCATGTGAAATTATTTATGGCAAAAATTTGTAAAATTGACTTCATCCAGTCAATTACAGATTCACATCCATTTTCTATCATAAATTCAGAGAACAAGAATACAGTAAAAATTCAGAGAATAGGAATACAGTAAAAGGAATACCTTAAAAAGAACTACAGCAAATAAGTTGAAAAAAAAGGACAAATCAATAATTAATATATTTCAGCATTAATTATTTCAATATAGATATGAAACATTATATATATATATATATATATTGTATCATCATTGGTTATTTATCCCAATTGATTCCATAACAGCGATTAAAATCGTATCTCCATGTTGATTAATGATTTAACAATTTAACACTACTAATTAATAGTTTAACAGTTTAACAGTATTGATTGAAGGTTTAAAAGTTTAACAGTAGTGATTGAAGGTTTAATAGTTTAACAGTACTAATTAAAGGTTTAACAGTTTAAAAATACTGATTAATAGTTGAACAGTTTAATATTTGTATTCTTCCAGACATGGACAACTCGTTGCAAAACGAATCCAATGTTTGCAAATGTTGTTCCGAAAATATTCAATTCCTTAATGAAAGCATCGCCTGACAAGCTATGATTGCAAAGATCCAGTTTCGTTAATGAAATCTGGAAACAGTGCGCTGTATAATTACTAATAAGATAACAAAAACAGGAGAAATACTTGCATATATAATTAATAGCAGCAAATTTACCGGAAAATGTATGATTAAAATGTCGTGGGTAGTTTATCCGGATTGCATACAAATCCTAGCAAACTATGATTGCAAAGATCCGGTTCAACTAATGCATTCGGAAATTTTTCAACAGTATAATTTGGTGAACAGTGAATGAACGGAAATATCAACGAAAAGAATGGAATAATAGTAATAATATGAAATGACACAGACTTTCGATGTTATCAATGCATTACTGTAAACGCGAACATTATATTCGTTTAATAAGCATACATTTCGATCATTTCTGTCAATATTTTCAAATCATTATCTTAATCACTGATATTAAGTGCTTCGAAATCATTATTATGTTAATTATTTTTAATATGTTCCAAAATCATCGTTAATGTTTCAAAATTATAAATTATCTTAATCATTATTACCAAATATTTCGAAGTTATTATTATGACAATTACTATTAATAAATGTTTCGAAAGATCAATAATAGTAAATGATATCTTCCAAAGTAATGATAAATTCCTAATAGACTGTTTAACACTATTGGCAGTGAATTTCATGCTGTCCTAGCGGATTGTTGATTAATGAAAAGTTAAAGAAAAAAAAAGCAACAACAATAAATAATTCCATTTTAGGATTTCCAGTAGCACTTACAGTGTTCTTTTTAAATTTTGCAATTTTTCTAAAATACTGAAAATCACTATTATAAAGGATAGCAAAACCGGATTCAAATTCCAGGCTAATTGTCTAATTTCACGTTTTGAATAATTTCAAATTCTAATCAATTGACAATCACTTATAGGCCAAAATTTATAACAGTAAGCAAAAGTTTTAAGACAAATCCAAATCATTGAAATCATTAATTTATGCATACTATCATGAATTAAAATGAGTAGCAACGGACAGTTTACGTAAATTGTTATCATTTGATAATTTCTTTTTTTTAAATTTAAAATAAAATAAATAGAATAATGATAATTGGCGTCAAGAGAGAAAAATTAGAAATCGCATAACTAATCAAACAACTGGAAAAAGATTTAGAAAAAAAAAGCGCAAATATGTATAGATCAAAATTTGTTAACAAAATGCAATCCGTCCTATGAACTTTTTTTAAACAATTTTAGAATTGAAAAAAAAAAATTCCCATTCAAATAAGTCAATCAATAAAGCACGCTAATTTCCAATTCATTAATTACGCTTGAAATTATTAAGACTAGAACACAATGAATAAACACTGAGCATGTATGTTTATTAAAAACAAAAAAAAATCCATGCAACAAATGACATTTGTCAACAAAAATTGTGAAAAAATGTGGTACTTATTTTAAATTGCATTGAAAAGATTAGAGGTAAATGAAGTAAGAATACATATATTTATATGTATATATATAAACATAACGCAGGAAAAAACCCTACCATAACTTTGATAATTAACCAGATAAGAAAAATTCTGGGTAATTAATCAAGAAGAAAAATCAATATATTCAGATTTGCTTCATTTGTATTTTCATTATGATGCGATAATTTATTATGATAAGGATAATAATTCTATAATTCTGTTATCACACAAATAATAGTATGTGATAATTAGCAATTAATAGAGTATTATGAAATTGTGAAAAAGTATTCTAATTATCAGGTAAATATTTCTAATAAAACTTCTACTGTATCATTTTAGGCCTAAAATTTTCCCCTATCTTAGTTCATTAAAATTAAATTCATCGACAATAATGAAAAAAGAATAATGAAATGGTTAATTATCACTTGACTTTGAGATATAATGGGAAGAAATTCATTGTAATGTTACTGCTAAGATTATTTCCAAAAAAAAAAAAAAAAAAGTACAAATGAATTATGAACAATTACAGTAAAAAAAACCAGAGATGATACTAATATGATACTAACACTTCCATATCTGCAAAAAAAAGAGGAAAAAAAAGGAAAAAAAATCAAAACAAAACAAAATGTAATCAGAAAAAAAAAGAAACAAATCAGAAATCACAAGGAAAAAAATCCAAAAAAAAAAGAAAAAAGCACTCATCAAATAATGGATTAAAAACAAACAAGTTAAACATTTTCTTTTTTTTTCGAAATTATTTACATACGAATATTGCTGTAATATTTTATACAAATATTACTGTAACATTTACATACAAATATTACTATAATATTTACTTACGAATATTACTGAAATAATATACGAAAGAGCAAAAGAAGCGGCTAGTAAGAGAATATTAATAATAAATTTGTGGCCGAATATACTGTTAGGACTAGAAAAAAACTGTTTAAAGTATATATATGGCTTAATGTAAGATTACTGTTTTTTTTTTTTTAAAGCAAAATCATCAATAATTATAAAAACTTACGCGACATGTCATCAGTTTTTATTTTCATCCATTCAATAAATTCTATTTTTTTTTCTTTGGTTATATCTCTTCATCTGAACTATTTCACCTATTCATAAATATTGTAATTGCAAATCTCAGAATTATAATTGCTCGAACATTTCAGAATCAATGCCATTTATATATGTTTGGAACTGAATCATTTTTTTTTTTTTTTTTTGAATGCGATGTTTTTAAAATTATTCCAAACATTTTCGAAAAATATCAGAATAAAAGGGAACGATTTCTTGGCAATATACAATTCTGAGGAAAGATTTTCCATTATTTACATGAATCTAAAAAAAAAAAAAAAATTGGCTTTTTATTGTATAAGCAAAAAGGTGATCAACTACACGATCTACGATCCATTTTAGATGTCGCAGCAAAATATCGTCGTTTCTTCCTTAAACTTCGTCTTAGAAATTCTTTTTCTTGCACTAATATCCTTCGAATCAAACTACGTACTACTTTCTGTACTACATCTTCGTCCGTTTCTGCATCACCAGATGGATTCAGTGTGAAGTTTGATGAATTTCTGCAAATTTATAGAAAAAAATCAGTTACTGAGAAGCGGATAGAGAGAAATGAAGAATGATAAACATGGAGTGTATAAAAAATACGTATATAAAAATACTTTCACCGAATATCTCAATAATGGAGCAATTAATGATTCAAATAAATTCACATTATTAACGAATCAAGTTACACTACAAACAGACAAGAAAAATTTGACTGGATTTGAAAACTTTTAAAGTGCGTTAATCTTCAGTATCATCTACTTCCTCTTCTCTCTTATCATATCTAAAGAAAGAAAATTGTGCGATATGAATGAAAAACTTCCAGTAACGAAAAATCTAGCATGCAACCAAAAGTAGGTCGCATATCAGTAAATGCACATTATATATGTCTAGATGAATCACCTTGAAACAGATGACAAGGAACGAACTGTTGGTATACTTTCACTACTAGCGCTTTTGGTTATAAATGGAAATTTTCGATGATGAACTGGATCATAGTCATTCATCTAAATAAAAAATAAAAAATAATAAAGCAATTGAAATTATTCTTCATATTATAGACAAATATGTGAAATGAATTAGTGACAAAAAAAAATTCTGATTTAATGATACATAGATTATGACACTGATTCAATTAATTTAATGTATACTATCAATCTTAGCTTAGAATCACAATCCTTAATGTGTGGTGTGGTAAATACACATTGCAAAATATTTTTAAAGATAACTAAAATGTTAACCTCAAGTCATTCCATATACTTAATATATCGATTATTAAGCAATTCTGGGATAAAAAAAAGAGAATGATCTTTCTAGAATAGTAAATTTTAGGGGAAAATAGTACTACTTACTTCATAAACGATATAATTGACCAGATCTCGAACTAGTTCTTGTATTACACTCGCCGAATCATCCTCCAATGCAGCGCTTCCACTATTCCTAACTTTTTGCTGTGACTGTTCTATCGGGTGTTTTACACTGGTAATTTTTTCGTATGAAAAGCATTCCTCAGCGTCAAGCTTTAAAGGAACATAATCAGCAAATTTGACCGCAAATGCAGTATTCCTGCTGATAGCTGCCGGTAACTCATATGGCTTATGCTGTAAGGTAACGACAGCTAAGGACTGCACAGAATCAGACCGGAAGTTTTTCTCGGATGATTGCTCCTGAACTATCACTTCATCATCGCGGGAATTGACTGCATTCCTGGCATGACAATTTTCATTTTTTCCTTGAACAACTTCAGGTAATGCGCATTTCACACTTTCCTCACTGCTTCGAGATCCAAAGTCTCCTGACAGTTCGTCGATATCAATAAATTCAAAATTTTCTGACTCGTTGGAACGTTCAACTGCTAAATTTTCGACTTTTAAGGATGAATCTTCAGCACTCAAAAATTCAGATCTTTGTGTCGCAGAACTTTCACTGAGTGGCCGATTGGATGAGATGCAATCATCTGATTTAGCCTTTGCTGTTTTTTGAATCGATGGACCTACCTGCTCGACCTAAAAATATCAAAGAACGGCTAAATTTCGACAAAACGAAAATTAAATTAAAAAACGAAAATGGGCGGAGATAATTTCCTCATATTCAAAATGACTTCCTATATTGTAATTCAGCCAGATATAACTTCACAGACAACATGATAATCCAAGCACAACTAAAATACCTTAAATCGTGATTTTGTTCGAGCAACATCACGCGGATTTGTCGCATTTAAACTTGATGTCGAAACTGTAAACCGCCGTGATATTTTTTTCATCGGTAGATTTACTCCAGTGTCAGAATAGTCTTCGCATGTTATTGAAGGCAGAGATGGGCATTTCAAGAGCTCATCTAAATTCAGAATTATGCAGCACTGCTATAAAACTACAAAACATTATCTATTATTTATTCTCAAATCCAACCTTAACTTTGAAAATTATTAAGATCTTTTGAAAACTCGTACAAAATTCAGCTGGATACTACTATCGGATAAGGCGACATGATTTACATTTCAGCAACATTGAAAAGATGAAAAAAAACTTATTCTCTGTTAACTGAGTTGACCAAGTAATGTCAGATATCAGCAATATATTAACTATATTTCTTGATAAAAGTGATACAATCCGGAATTTGTTCAATCAGTGCTAATCAGTGATGAGCCACCTTTTTAGATTAGTGGTTCCAGCCGGTGGCTAACAAACCATAAATGGTCTGCGAGGGAATACTTTATAGCAAAGAGTTTTATATTGAAATTAATATGTCATAAATTTGGATTAAAGTTTATTTATAAATTAATACAATTATTTTTTTTCAACCTTGTTTCCTTGCTATAAATTGAAAAAGTTAAAGTAGTTCTTGGTCAAGAAAAGATTGGCAATGACTAATTTGGATCAACAATGCTAAATGATAAGTCAACTGTTTCTCACTAATTTGCAACGATTTGGAGGTGATCTAGAAAGGATTTGGAAATGAAAATATAATAACATTATTGATATCATTGTCTAACAACTATAGACAAACTGTATTGGATATGACAGACATTTTTAACAGTAACTGAATAAAAACGATTTTCCCCGAGTATTAAAAAAATGGTAGAAATATACTTTTAGTAATTAATGAAGGATGACTTTCATGTGACTGTTTCTTTATAGTACTATTACTGTCCGGAATTCGCTCAAGCGCTGCTATTGAATGATGACTCATCTGTGCAATGCGTTCCTAAATTGATAAAATAAATAATGAACATTAAAAGCAATTATTCTAATTTTTTAAAATCTTTTCACTATAAATCAAATTAATGGACTGATTTAAATGAACAGTACAATGACGCGGTTTACGGTTTACTAATCAATGGCAAAAAAAAGATCAAATATTAACTGTAATAAATGTTCACATAAATACATTCATCATCTTCTCGACCACTTTAGCCTTTCTTTATACAAAGATTATTCTACGGAGAAAAAAAAAACTTTATCTGCATCATACTGATTCATTTGTTATGAATTATCCATGATTGCCAAAATGGCAACTAAATTATGTATAATTAAAAATTATACTCAACAAAGTGTTAGGCATAAGAATACCAATGACAAACAGAAAAAAGTCGGAAAGAACTTGAACTTACTGAAATGTTGTCGACAGTCTCCGCGCAAGTTAAAGATGAAGACTGACGCAGTAACCAAACTGGACGTGATGTTGTTCTCGTTTTCCGTTGAGGAAATTCCAAATTATCAGTTTGCTCGTCTTTTATCATTTTTGCGTTATGGCTCTTTTCTTCATCCTCTTTTTCTTCACCCTTCTTTGCCTCCATATCGCCTTTGTTATATGGCACATCTGCAGCGACGGTGTCATTTTCGACACCGTCGACAGCAGTAAGAACTGAAAGCTTTCTAAGTGCTATTTGCTTATTTCGCTCGCAAAACATTTTGATCTCGTCATAATAAACTTCGAACTGCTCCTGATACTCTTTAACCTGGAAGATTAGAGTTATTATACTCACAAATGACGAAGATAAATCAAAAAGAATGTAAGTTATTTTCTTGAAGTACTGCAACTTAAACCAATCCTAGCAAAATTCAGCCTAAAAATCTTATAATCTGATGCACAGCACGTATTAGCAGAAGCAAGCTAACTAGAAATGTTCCTGTTAATCGGCTAAAACAAAGGTTTAAACCATAAACAGTACAAACTAGTTGTTATCCTAAGCAGATTTAAAGGATCAATTCACACTGGCCATGCTATTAAACAAAACACAATAACAGATGACTGTCGATTTGTCAAGTCAAAAAATGGAAACTAATCTCAAAAACTAACTAACTCAAACTCAACTAACTCAAAAACTCAACTAACGTTAACTCAACTAACTTAACTCAACTTAACTCAACTAACTTAACTTAAACTCAACTAACGAAACTCAACTAACTTAACCTGATGGAAATTTAACCTTAACCTCACGGAAACTCTTATTGGCCTCGCATGCTCCACATTACATAATTAGAACTCCAATTTAAAAATAACAAGTTGAATTATTATATTCAAGTTCAAGCCGTTTCGCTCTTCAGATAACCGATATTTAATCATTGGAATATTTTAGAATTTAATTTGTATAAAATGAAAAAAAACAAAACCTTTGAACTACCGGACTGGGCAATTGATATATCCAAATTTAAAACTGTTAATGAAGTATTCATTTTCATTGCGAGATGAAGTGCCAGTAGGCCAGCCGATCCAATATGAGGATTATCTCGTAAATCCAATCGAATCATCACTTTGTTATCCGCTAAACATTCTGCCAACACAATTGCACCTAAATAAATATTCTGAAGTTCTCCTATAAAGATCATAAAATACAAACAAGCCGACATAGCAATTCATCTCGTATATAAATACTCGCACATAAAATTACTATCAAATATACCTTCTATTCTGATATTAAATTTTTAAGGAAATCTTAGAATTAGTAAAATTTTTAATATCTAAGTTTTAGACAAAAATCATATATATGTATGATATAATACACCACCAGTAATTCTAAGAAAAGATAATCGTCATCTCTGATTAAAACTAAGCAACATGAATCACCAAAAAAAATCTACCTGATAACTGGCATTCTTGACAAATTAAGAGAAAAGCAAACATAACATATGCTGCACCAAAAAAATATTTGCGATAATCTCAATAACAAAACACCAATAAAAGTAAATAAAGGGGAAAACTCCGAATCGCTGGTAAAAATTTTTTAATTTGATAGATCGAAGGAGTGAACATACTTTGACAGTCAAGATTTGTCGCCTGTAACCCGAGCCTTTGCAAACTACAATTATGCTGCAACGCTGGCTTCAGCTTAACAATACCTTCCAGTAACAAATTATTATTACCAATATTCAACGTTTCCAATTTACTGTTTTCCATCTGCAATGTATGAAACTGATATATTAACGAACTTCTCAGAACAATTTTAGTTTAAAACTATATTTGATAGAATATAGGCATTTTGAACACCAATATTTGCATTTAACAAATTTATGTTCAGTAGATGCCATTATATTAACTAACACTTATTAAACAATGAGTTTTTTGTCCTTCAGCAGATCAATCAAATTATTCCTCATAGAAGAATGACAAAAATCTTTTAGCAAAGAACTACCAACTAAAAAAAGGAGTAAAATGATGCTGGTAAAAGCCACTATCATTTTACTTTCACCAAACTAAAAATTAAACCGAATTAATCAAAACCAACCAGTGCTTGTGCCAATACTTCCATTCCACTACTTGTTAATTTATTATTCCATAGTACTAATGCTGATAATGCACTATTTCTCGCTGTATCACGGTGCCTCAGTGCATCACAAATATGACGTAAACCACCATCCTAAATCGTTATAATAGATAATCGTTTTACGATTCGTTATGTTAAAACTGATTATTTTCAAAGCACAAAAATTAACCATTTAACACATTACGTCACGAATCAAAACGTATTTTTTCCAGACTCTCTACGGGATATCAAACAAAAAAAAGAAAAAAAATAAATAAATAAAAATCAATAAAAGAAATAAAAGATTTTATTCAAAATATATAAAGAAATACAAACCTGCAACTGATTGTTTCGTAGGTCAAGTAGTTGAATTGATATACTAGTGATGATAATCTGATAAATGTGAGCACCATCTGCAGGCTGTAGGTTGTTTTCACCCAAATAAAGTTCTCGCAGTATGGTATTTCCTTTCAGTGCACATCCTGTAATAAAATAATGTGTGAAATTATGCATTTAGCATTAGCATGAAAACTTCACAAGACAAGAAAAGTTTATCTTGATTTTTCATGTGACATTGAGAAAAAACATGTGACGTTTGCGATACTCTTGACTACTATTATTATTAGTAGTAGTGGCAGTTATAACTGTAAAGGTAAGCTACCTTATCTTATCTTCTTGGTACAAATGTCATATTAAGAATTTTGGCACCATAACTAGATAAAAAAGCCAATAAATTAAAAAATCATTTCTACAATCACCACTCGTTTCTCAGAGACAGTACATTACGAGGAACATTCCCTTGTCATTTTATCTAATTGTAAAAATTATAATACTTTTGAAGTATTGTAATTTTTCCACAATTAATATATATCTTGCTTTTTCATAATTATAATTCTTGGAACTTTATCAAATTTCTGACATCAATTTCATAAATTTTCATCTTATGATATTGATCAAAATAATAACCGATTAAAATCAAATTTCGTCCGGACAAAGACACGTTTTCCAAATGCAGAACAGTTAATGAACATTGGGAACGTAAAGCACGTGCTAACACCGGTACAGCACGATCGGACAAGGACGTGTAGCGCAAATTCAAATACTGCATAGAAGGTGCCTGAACAGCAAAAAATGGACATAAACAACGATCTAAAATTTAGTGCACAACTCTTAATTGATAAAAGGAAAACTGTGATAAATAACGAATCAACCAAAGATCTGAATCAGAATATTTGAATACGTATTTTCAGATAAAAATTCTCAAAGCCTGAAAACATACGCCACATCAAATTGCAAAATAGAACTTAGAACTCCCACAATATCATTTGCAAACGGATACTGCAATTAGAAATTAGTGAACAATTTCATGGAATCATATTGTAAGATGCAAGAACAAAAACTTACATCTCTTACAGCTTTACAGATAGCTTGCCAACCCCGTAAATTGATTTGTTTATTGAAGGACAAGTTTAGTTTCACTGCAGAATCGTAAAATTCAAGCATCTCCCCAAGGCAGACGGCACTCTGAAACAAATGACTCATATTAGGAATCAAACAAAAAGATACTGACAAATCATCTTTGTAACTTCACTGCTGTAAAGTACAAGAAGTTCCGTAATTTAATGAGTTCATGAATTTGAAAATAGACATTATAAAAAGAGTCAAAAAATACATTCCATATTACAGATTACTTGAAAACATTGATTCCTTTCACTCCTACTATGGTGCTGAAGTGCTAACTGAACTAATCTTCGCACTAATGGTAATGTCAAAAATATCAGTCGGAATCAACAAATATATTTTAAGACAAAAAAATTCTAAAATTATTTTTGCTAACCCCTAAGAAACTTACATCGTCATCCAAAAAAGTATATTCGAAATCAAGCATATCAAATTGAACTTTATTGAAAATTTCTTCCAAACACTCCACATCAATGGCAGACAAGCGATGACCTGAACTTTTTTTAATAAATACTTATTCGTTAATCAAATAATCTTCATGATGTTTGGTCTTTTTAAACAAATATTAAATAAATTTCAATCGCTTAAATCACATCTCTAAAATAATGGAAAAAACAATAAGAATACTTGAAACCGAAGGCTTTGACAAGAACAAAACACAACCTTTTAAGCTGAGACATTCTTGACGTACACCCATCACTTGATGAAAACACTGAAATAGCTTTTTCCCGAGAAAATAAAAGAATCAATAATCAATGAATTCAAGGGCCGATGCTTTACACCCATCATTCTCGAATAAAGCTACATTTGACAAACATCGAAAAATCATCGCAACACTCTAATCGTATAAACAGCGACCAAACGCAGGATGGCTTTACGCTGGCCTTTCTGAACAAACCTATTACAATAACCCCTACATCTGCGTTACTGAATTCATCTCCATCGAGGGGCCATGGGGCGCGGCTGGTCAACGTTTTATCATTTCGACGACTTATTTAAAGCTTTAAGAAATAGACTTTTGTAGTTTTTAACCAATAGTATTCATTACCCTAAAGAATTATCCCACTGAAGATTAATTTGGTTGCATTGCGATAAATCCCTATATTCTTTTAAGTTTAACACTTTTTCCTATATCCTTTCTTGGGCACAAAACTTTGAAGTCATATGACACATAAAAAAATGAGAAATGGTGCTTCGTGTCTTAAATGCCATCAGCCTCATCAAACATACTGCGAAAACCGTTTGATGGAATTTATGGCAACAACTGTTCATCATCTGAAACTGTAACATTGTGATTAAAATAAATTAGAAGATAAAAAAATATACGGCTATTTGTTCTTGTACAGCTTGAATTGGCTCGACTTGTAAACGTCTGCAAGCACTCAGATAGGAAATACTGATAACACTAGTATCATTTGTATCTGAAAATATGTTAAGGATAATAGCAGAGAGTATCTACTTTTGAAATATATGAAAAATGAAGTTTCTTTTCAATGGTGACCAAAAACTATGATGAACTTGAGGACTGAACTCAAATAATGACTTGTAACAGAAGAAAATGGGAAAGAACTACAATTCAGTGCAAGTAAGACTAACTCTATTCGAATCATAATAATCCTTTTTTTTTCATTGATAAACATAGCTAACATTTTCCAAATTTTTTAAGAGAACTGATAAATCAGTGATCCCCCTAACAAATCTATCAACAAATTAAAATTTATCTCACTTTCACTAATAAAGACACTTGCAGGTGCATCATAAAAATCTGTTACGATAGTATCCGGAAAATGAACACTTCGCTCATGGGAGCAATGTCGTATCTTCTCTTCCGCATCTGAGATTTCTGGAAAGAATCTATTTGTTTGAAGACTGACAGTCCAAACTCTTAACAACACAATAAGTGAATGAATTAAACGAAATGATTTGAAGATTCTTATAACAAACTTTTTCAGGATGTTTTGCAAAAATTGGCTAGCATTGTAGCGCAACGAAGAAAGATAATGAAATTTTTGACTGGTAAAACAGTCAAAATGACAAATATATTTAATACTTATTTCTGCATGGATACTTTAAAAACTAATAAATTTTCTTTCCATCTATATGCAACACTAACCTTTCGAATCGTCCAGTGTTATATGTTGTGACAGTTGTTCGTGTTGTTGAATGGTAATACAATTATTACTGGTATCCGAAATATATTTTGATGAATTTTCTTCACTTTTATTAGAGTCCGAACTAACTGATAATAAAGAAGGTGGCGATAATACTGCAGAACTTGTTGTTGTTGATGCTGCTGCTGTTACTACTATTACTGATGTTGATGTTGTTGCTGATGTTGAAGTAGATGATGCTAGCTGCTCCTCTTGTTGCTGCTGTTCACTGCTTGACGATGACGCATCGTACAGACCCAAGAAATCTTGCAAGCCCGCAAAAAATTTCATGGACATTCCAATATCAATTTTTTTAATCACCGGATATAAATTATCGTGAAAAATGAGTCGGCAAAAAAAAAAAAAACGAAGAGAGAAAGCTTCCTTGCATACAACTAATCAAAAGGAAAGCTTTTGATGTTGCTCTTTTTTTTTTGTTATCACTGTTACTGATTCGTTAAAAAAACAGTGATATCATGCACTCAGCATGTAACAATAGTAATAGTACTTAGAAGCAATAATAGAAATGATAGAATTCAGAAGAACTGTAATTTTCTTTACGTTTGATAATTTGATCAACCAGCTGATATCATTAACTATCCAGCTATACAACCGACAGCTGCAGCAGTAGTAGTAATAATACCATTCTTCACCTAAATGATCGTTATTATTCAGATTTGCTGCAATTATCTGTCCAAATTTTTGATCATTATTCATTGGATTCCAGTGAGCACTTCGAAATCTGCAAAATTTTGCTAAATTTTCAAATGTATCTAAAGATCGACAAAACATTACATCAGGTCATAATCATCAATATAACATCTTTTAATAATTATTAGCCAATCGTTTGTCCGTTAATGAAAAAATTCCAAAAGGTTACGAAAAATTATGGAATTTATGAAGTTACGAAAAAATTATGAAAATTCCGAGGTTATGAAAAAATTTTAGTTAAAACAGAATGAAAAAAGTTAAACATGTAGTAGTAAGAACGTATGATATGTAACGGTTGCGTGTAAAAAAATGACAAAAAAATACGAAAAAATATGAGTTTAAATATGACATGTGATGTGAAAGAAAGAATCAAACACGATGAGTTAAAATATGACATGTAAAGTGAAAGAATCAAACACAATAGCTAAAATATGACATATGAAATGAAAGAATCAAAATATGTAAAGTGAAAGAATCAAACAAGATGAGCTAAAATATGACATGTAAAGTGAAAGAATCAAAACATGTAAAGTGAAAGAATCAAAACATGTAAAATGAAAGAATCAAACAAGATGAGTTAAAATATAACATGTAAAGTGAAAGAATCAAACACAATAGCTAAAATATGACATATGAAGTGAAAAAAAGAATCAAACACGATGAGTTAAAATATGACATGTAAAATGAGTCAATCACGATGAGCTAAAATATGACATGTAAAGTGAAAGAAAGAATTAAACAAATGTAATGGCATGTATAGGATGAAATTTCTTTCCCATTTTTTTCTCCAAAAGGAAGAAAAAAATTTCTGCAAACGGAAATTGAAACAATTCTATACGAGCTAAATTTATTCACATCCATTGTTCATTTTCTTTTCTTTCCTGCATATCTTTTAAAACCACCAAATACCGCTAATCTCTTAAAACCACCAAATATCGCATATCTCTTAAAAGCACCAAATACCGCTCATCTCTTAAAACCATCAAATACCGCTCATTTCTTAAAACCACCAAATATCGCATATCTCTTAAAAGCACCAAATATCGCTTATCTGTTCAAAGCACCAAATACCGCATATCTTTTCCCTCGCCTTCCAACAAACTTGCCTATCAGTTTGATATGTAAACATCACAATTTAATGCAGCCAATTGGAGGAGGGTAAGTATACAAAGCAGTAAAATTGTTAGTGTTTAGGTGGTAAAATCAGTCAGGTGGTCAAATATGTTTTTCAATATTTAGAGAAATATGATTGTTTATGATGAGAATGTAGAAAGTGATAAGTTGTGAGATATTTGTAAAAGAGAGATTAAGAGTATCATGATAAATAGTGTGATAATTTGAGATAGGTTGAAAGAATTTAGGAAAAAAAAAGCATTGTTCATGTCAAAAGTTAACCAAACTATTAACTTCATTAAGATTAAGTTAACTATTAATTTCATTAATTATAGAAATGTTCAAAGTAGTAAAATGTACAGTTAGTATCCTTTTGATAGTTAGTTACCCTGAGGCTATAGCCGATTCAATGAACGTGAATTGTTATTCCGTGAGAGATACGGAAAATAAAGCACGTGATTTATTCCGTTAACATTTATTTAAAATGATNATTCCGTGAGAGATACGGAAAATAAAGCACGTGATTTATTCCGTTAACATTTATTTAAAATGATTTGTTCGATTCGTGAAGTGTTCAATGAACGTGAATTGTTATTCCGTGAGAGATACGGAAAATAAAGCACGTGATTTATTCCGTTAACATTTATTTAAAATGATTTGTTCAATTCGTGAAGTGTTCGTAAATTTTTGTTCAAAGAAATCAAAGTGTATTCACTGTAAATGAATTTTTAAATCGAGTTTGATATGATTTAATTGGTAGTTATTAGTTTGAAGAATTCTAATTTAGTAATTAAAGACAAAAATTATGCTACAATCACAACAGCACCTAATTACTGTAATTTATATCATTCATTACTGTAATTTATATCATTCCTTCAGCAATTAATAATTGAGTCAAGCGATATTTTATATATTTGAAATCGTGTTTACGGCGTATATCACGTTTTTTTTTTTTGAATTATTCATATTTGCGTTAAATTCACGTGAATTTATGAATTGAAATGCTCAATTAAATGTTTTAAATGCTTCTAGCAAATGTTTCAGTCACTCAAAATTTCTATTGACTAATTAATTATAAAGTCACATTAAAAAATATTTTACTCAGTTCTAAATTCCATAATGTGTGAATTATGCTTACTTCAAGAGATCTCTGTTACTTTCTACTGTTTGCTTGTTATTTCTTGTCAGCTGTTTACATTTTACATTTGCTTCTCTCAGTGCTCCAAAGACTCCAAGGACAAGCATTTTTATCAACTTTTAAATCTTACGTTTCCTATATACGTGTACATCACTTTCTCACGTTTTTTCCACACGTTTACATCTGTTATGCTAGTTTAATTTTTGGGTTAGTCAAAGCGGAAAGCTATTTCATATTCAATTTAATTTTATCCCAGTGCATTTTGTTTTTTTTTTTTTCTAGGCTGTAATTAAATTAAGCCTTATAGCGGTAAAATAGGCACATTTAGCAGTTACTATAATTCAATATTAAAAAAAACGATTTATTTATTTCTCATTAATTTTTTTTCTTGCTAATTTTCATCAAAAAAGATGTATTTTGCATCTGTGTGTCTGTGTCTGTGTGTATGTGAGCATATGTATGTGTGTATGTGTGTATGTGTATTCTGTATGTGTGTATGTGTATGTGTGTATGAAATTAGCTTAGAATGCGAAAATGGGCCAAATCAAAATAAATAGCTACATAGGACAAAGAGAGCAATACGTATTTCTTCTTTCATTATTCTTTCTATGCACATTCAATAAGATGGCAATTCAAATTCAATGCAATCAGTTTTCATGAAGTAACTCACATTTGCTTCGGTGCATGCGTGCATACTGATAGCAAACGTGCATCCTTTTTATTATTTCATTCATTTTAGGTCCTAAAAATGATACATTTCATCCCATTTTTACCCATTATTTATCCATCTATCGATCTAGTTTACATAAAACTTTTCGCAAATATTCCCTTCCGTCTCTCTCTCTCTCTCTCTATGTATGTGTGTATAAGTATTGTATGCAATTCTTAATCTACTCTTCATTAGAAAAAAGTTTTTTTCTTCAAAAACAGTGCTTGTGTTTATCTAAATACACATACAATGACATACACATACAAGAATGATAAACTATTCATACACATACAATGACATACACATACAAGAATGATAAACTATCCATACACATACAATGACATACACATACAAGAATGATAAGCTATTCATACACATAC
>JARVGP010001154.1:0-21781 GCA_029876185.1 Mansonella ozzardi
CGAATTTATCTTTAAGCCATTTTGTTATAAAATTGATTTTTTTTTTTTTTTTTTTTCATAAAAAAGAGAGAGCGTCTAACATGAAAATATCCCGTTTTTAACGTTAATTACTTCTTCATGTATTAAAATTTAGTATTATAAGTAGCTATGAATGAATGATACCAACAATATTAAAGAAGAAAATATGAAATATTTTCAGAAAAAATACTATTTCAAAAAGATAATCTCACGGAATCAAAAGCTATGTGGCCAAAATCAATATGAGCCTTAAAAAAAAAAAAAAAAAGAAAAACGTCCTTTTCAGTCAGTTGATTATTCCATCATACTGCGCTAATTTAATTAAATGAACTCCGGTCTGAAATGACTTTTCTAGAAATATGTTTAAAATATTACTTCAAATATAATGCCTCGTATCGGAAACATATTCCGATCATCATTATCACCTGCTACTTTACCACCGTTTAATCCTGCACAATTCACGATAACATCGAATTCGCCTAACAGCTATAAATAACCTAATATTACTTTATTAATTAAAAATTCATTCGCTTGTTTACGCTTATTGCACTATTTTAATCGATTTAAGAATAGCAAATATAAAATCAGAAATATGATTTATTTTTAATATGCATTTTATCTTTACAAATATGTTCTTTTGATTATTTTCATCCATATTTCTTTGACTTGATTAACAAATCAAAAAATGATATGATAATACGAAATAAGCAAAAAATAATAAATCAAAAAAAAGTGTTGTTAATTTGTATGATATCTATATTCAGAAAAATTGAAAAAATTCGATTATATTACGTGAATTTTAATTACAATTTTAAATTCTAATTTAATCATTTTCCTTTGCAGCTTAAATTCCCTTAATTAATAATTACTTTCAAAATTTCTCAAATACTAATTATTAAAAATAATATACAGTGTGGGATATTTAAAAATAAAAATTAAAAATGGAAATGTAAACTTACATCTGCAACTGTATCAATTTGACGTTGTATAAAACGTACACCTTTTGCTATTAATTGCTTTTTTATCCATGGTATATATTTACCTCCTTCTGTTGTGTACGTTGTAAAATGTATCGCAAATACATGATCACCTTGGTCAGCGAATTGCTGCATTTCACTTTCTCGAAGATAACGAAAATTGTAAACAATATCGCCATAAATTTTATCCTTTAAAATCTCACTAAAATTTATTGCAAAAAATTTAGCATATTCAAAAAAAAAAAAAAAAAAAAAAAAAATTTTATTAAAATTAAAAAAAAAAAAAAAAAAAAAAATTAAAAAAAAAAAAAAAAAAAAAAATTAAAAAAAAATAAAAAAAAACCCCAAAAAATTTATAATTTAAAAAATACAAAAAAATTTTTTCAAAAAATTTTTCAATTTAAAAAAAAAAAAAAAAAAAAAAAAACATTTTATTATACTTTAAAAAAAATTCCAGACTCATTATTTCCAATATATTAAAAAAACACAGTTTCGAAAAATCCAAAAAAGAAGCTTCAAAAAAAAAAAAAAAATAATAATTTTGATATTTCAGATAAAAAACATTAATTTTTACGAATTTCAGAAAAAAATATTTTAAAGTTTAAGGGACAAAATCAAATTACAGAACTTGTTCAACAAGTTCTGTCAAATTTGTTGATAAAATATGTCCCGATACTAAATTAACACCAGATACTTCACCACCATATTCTCGAAATAATTTGGCATAACGAGGAAATGATCGTTTGCCATAAATTCTAAAAAATAAAAAAAATTAAAAGAAAATGAAGCAAGAAAACTTCGACTGAAAAATTTATTAAAATGTTTCTTTTTTTATGAAAAAGTAATGTTCGTGATAAAAACAAAACAAGCAATGAATAATAATAAATTCCAATACTTTATATGTATTAGAATAGAAAATAAATTTAGAATATTTGAAATGGGATTTAATTTTAAATTTAATTTTATTTCCTTTCATTTCCATTTTATTAATTCATGTAATTTTTCTCTTTTCTGGGCACTGGGCTGCTGATTTCTTTTTTCAATTTTTGTAATCTCCAATACCTGCCACTCCATTAAGAAAAACAAAAACAAAAGAAAGCATCCTTTAATTAGTTTAACATTTATTCTCATACATCAAAATTTTCAATTTTTTCTTTATTCTTGATAGATTCAAAGAGTAGTATCTGTTCTTATCAGTCTAATCTCTGATATGTAATCTATCGATCACTTCGAGATTATTCTATTTTTGAGACCATGGTGGGTTTTTATGGGGTTTGCTCCTTACCCACCACGCGTCGACCCAGTATTGCACCTGCCTCCGGGAACGGCTCATTCATTCTCTGGGATGAAGAACATACATGATCTGAATTTTCGGTAATCAAGATAAATGAGTGTTCAATCAAATGTTCATTATTTCATCTTTAAAATTCGAAAAATTTTACAACAATTTTTGAACTTATTTTATTTTCTCTTGAAATTTTTCCAGATGTAGGTAAATTGAATACTGCTCAATTGTTTGAACTATCTGATATAATAAAATTAAATAAATTTTTTAACTGAAAATTGAATTTAATTTCATTTCTTTTACACCACTTCATTAAATTCATACGGATTTTAATTCATATAAGATATTTTTTTTTTATGATTTCAATGAAACTGAAATTGTTAAGCGAAGCAGAACAAATGTTTATTTAACTAGCTAAATGTAACATGCAAAAAAAGGAAAAGAAAAACAAAGCAACAGATGTTAAGATGCGATAGGAGTAAAAAATTGAAAAAACTTGAAGAAAAATTTTAAACAAAAGATATAATAATAATAGGCATTCAAAATTGATGATTTATAAATTAGAAATGAAAAAACGAGAAATGAGATAGCGAACAAGGAAGAAATCTTTAATTTGCTTTTCTTTTGCTTCGCTTGCTTGCTTTGCTTATTTTTCTTATAACATTTTAAACAAACCTGTTCTGAAATGTATCAATTCGAAATAAGCCAGCAGGACCATAACTAACAGTCTGCTCAAAAGGTACATGATAAAAAACGGTGATATTAAGACTTGGGTCACGCTCAATTAGCGCCAAAGCTGATGATGCCCCAGAAATACCTTCACCAATAATAGCCACTGATGTAGAACAGCAAATTCCTTCACTAACCACTAGCATTTGAAAAAAATTTTCGTTTTTTTCACTTCTAATGAATATAGATAATACAAATAAATCATATTTATTTCTTTTTATTTACATCAATTATTTACTGATCAAATTAGTTAATTTAATTCCAATTCAACTGTTAGAATTAAAAACTTGTGTGAAAATAGAGAATAAACAAAAATAATGCAACATTTTGTTTTATAATTCAAAATTATTTAAATTTATACAGATCTAATCAAATAATTAAAATTTATTATTTTATTAATTGATGTAAATTTGCTAATATTATCTTAAACTTTGCCTTTTTTTTTTACTAAATATAAATTGCTTCTTTAGCATTTTGTCTTTTGATGCTTAATGTTGTAATTATTGTTTTAAAGAACAAAATAAAACAATTTTTTGTTTCGAAGTCAATTATAAAATGCTCGTATAACTTATTTAAAACTATATTATCGAGTATAATAAAAAATCTTAATTTTAACAAAGATTTAAAAAAAAAAAAAAAAAAAAAAACAAACCTATAGGTACTGCTATAAGTAACAATAGTAGATGCATTTTTGCAAAATATTCCACAGAAACACTGACGAAGAAAGATGAATTGCTTTCTGCTTTTATCACTAAAACATAGTTTTTTAAATGTACTAATAAAAAAAATTCCAAAATATTTTCAATGTACGAAAGAGGCAAAGACAAAAGAATAAAAAAATTACTGTTAATCTAACAGGTCTTTATCGTAAGTTTTCTTTCGAACATTATTTAAAAGAAAACCTGTTAATGTCAAGCTAAACCTCTGAAAGGAAATATTTTATCATTAGAGAAAAACATGACTGCAAAAAATAAAAAACATAAAACGGAGAAAAAAAACGAGTGAAATTTGTCAAATGTGGAACTTTTCAATTGTGAATAATTTCTAGCTAAAAGGAGCATAAAATTAATAACTGGGTTTTGAAAAGAAAACTTTTATTAAAACTAAAATACAACGAATAAAATTTGTTAAATGGAATTTTTCAATTATGAACGATTTTTAGCTAAAAGTAATAATTGGCTAAAATTAATAATTGGCTTTTGAAAAGAAAACTTTTCTTAAACAGTTGCTAATTAAATATCGAAATCAAAATCTAAAAAAAGATTTTTTCTCAATTAGTTAAAGCAAATGCAAGATGAAAAATTAGCTTTTAATGAAATTGAAATATACTCATCAAAACATTCATATTACTACTTCTATCTTTGAGAGCATAAATATTCCAAGTTTTGCTTAAAACTAGTATTTAATGATTTAACTGATAAGAGATATGTGAATATGCAACAACAAACACTTAGATGTGAATAAAAAGCAGAAATATAATGAAAATATATCAAAAATATGAAAATTATTAATCTAAAGTGGTATGATAATCAATAAAAATTTAACTCATACAATAGCTGCAATAGAATGAGAATAAGTTTAGTTAATCAATGAAACAATATAGCATTAATTCGAATTGATTAGTATTTAAAGAGGAAAAAGGATATTCCGGCAAATGTAGTGAAACATTTAAAAAAAAAAAAATCCGAAAATTTTTTATATAAAATATAATTACACAGGAGAATTTTATACAAGAATAAGCCAAAATAAGATAATCAATTAATAATTAATATCTAATAAATGGAAAATAATAATAAGTAATAACTAATAATAAAGACTACAAAGAATGTGAATAATTCTATAAGATAATAATGATATTTAATATTAATAATAATAGCAAAATTCTAGTATTTCAGTACAATAAGGAGAGGGAAAAAAAATAACGAAAAATCAGTAAATTAAGAAAAAAAAAAAGAGCTTATTTTAAAATTTGGCAAATTATCTGATAAGAAGAACGGAAAAACAAAAATTAAATGGTAAAGGCGTCGATAATAAGGAGAAGTGCAGAGAGAAAGTGGGGTAAAGGTTAGTAGGATAGAAATGAAAATAAATGAAAAGTGGGAAAAATGATAGAGGATAACTAGAACTACCACTTTCATTAATAAGGATAGTACAACTGTGACAAAAATTATTAACTGCAATAATTGTAGCAATAATGATAGTAATAATAATAACAATAATTCATATAAATAAGCAATAATTGTAGTAAAAACAAAGATAATATATAAAAGTAAAACAAATATTGACTACATAGAGAAAAGAAATGATAATTAAAGTATAGTTTGAAGATGAATAATTGTATGAAATAAATGAAGGGAATAGCAGCATTGATATATTTTAATATTAAATTATTTAAAAAAGAAAAAAAAAAACATTGCATTCGAAGAAAAACAAAAAGAAAAAAAAAAATTAAACAAGAATAAAATAGGAAAAAAGAAAAAAAAATAAGGAAAATGAATGGATGAAATTGTCATAGATCAGTTAAATAGATTCTTTATCATTTTAATATTATTTGTGAATATTATGCACTGTAGTTGAATGTAATTATAGTTGTATGCAATTAAATTCTTAATTCAAAAGAAGGATAAATTTGAAAATTTCTTTTAATTAGAAAAAATTTTGCCAATTTTCAAAGCAAAAAAAATTTTATATTATAACATTGAGAAATGAATTGTATCAATGCATACGGGTGCTAATTAATTAGTTAATTAGCAGCTATGCTTCAAATAAATTTGCTATGCCTCTTCAAATAAAGTTCTATTTGATGAACATATCATAAACATTCCAAAAATTTTCATTACTAACACGAAATTAATCATGTTTAAGTATATATATCAACATGCACATACATATCTGTATAAAATATGTACGTACATACCTATACATGTATATATGTATGTATATGTATGTATGTATGTATATGTATGTATGTATGTATATGTATGTACGTATGTGTGTATGTATGTATGGGTGTATGTGTGTGTGTGTATGTATATATGTATGCATGTATGTATGTATGCATGTATGCATGTGTGTGCATGCGTCTGTGTATGTATGTATGTACATATAGATGTGAAAAGAATTGCAAATGACAAAGAGAAATCTTTTGGAAATTGAATTATATTTCATTAGTTCATCAAGGAACAGTAATTAAGAATTCATTAATCGATGGTTTTTTTACATAAAATGAAAAGAGAAAGCTTTCTGCGATATTTCGATAGAAAGTAAACTTTATTACAGTAAAAAATTAAAGTTTTGTTAATGGCAATTAATGTGGCAATTCAATTTTAATACTTTGCTTAATGAAAATTTAATAATTTGCACGCTGTATAATAAAGTTTTGAATTTAAAAGTATTACAAGTAAGAAACGATGCTTTTAAACCTATAAATTATGCAATAATAAATAAAATGTACCTTACGAAACCGTAATAAAGTTCTCATTAATAAAATTCCCAATAGAGCTGCCATTTCAGATCAAACTCCTAAAAAACAGTACTTGATATATAAGAGAGAAATAAAAGCAAATGATTTCAAGTATGATTTAAATGTTTTTGGATTTAAGTAATAATGAATGAGAAATGCCAATATCATTAAATCAAAAAAAAAAGATGACTATAAATTATCCCGTACCTAAGTATCAGTTCCAAGAATATACATAAAAAGTTGACACATGTTCACCATCAGCTTCATTATAATGTATATTGTATATGATTAAAGTGATCACCTGAAATGATTTACTGATAATGCAATGAGTAATTTAAAAATAAATTTGCAAAATCTGGTTTTTTTTTCTAAATCCTAAACTACATGTTGAAATGCTATTGAATACTGCTGAAATACTATGAATGTAACCCTTTTAATTGCTTGGTTGGCAATGATTATTTAATAATTGGCAAGGATTTACAATGCCATTTCATAATTACACAAACAAATCTTCTCACAACTTCTGATTGTTTATTTTTTGAAATAAGATAGTGCAAAGCAAAAAATAACAAAAATCATAGATCTAGTTTTTAATCTCTTAATATTTTCATTCACTAAAATCAAAAAGGGAATGATGAGGAATTGCCCAAAGATATAACTAGAATCAAGAGTAATATGGCGATGATATTCTGTATTATCAAGAAAATTAGAAGATGAGATTTCCTCTAAGTTTTTAAAAAAAGAAAGATTTAATGTTGGAAAAAATAAAGTAATTAAATGGAGCAGCAATCAATGAATGAACTTTCTGAAACCAAATAGTTTGGTTAAAGAAAACTGCACAAAAAAAGTTGGCACTTTATTATCTAAGTAAAAAATATATATTTAGACACAGAGTAAAATCACAAGAAAGGATTTCGGCGAGATCCATAAGGTGGAAAGAGTTTGCCCTTTTCTCTCAGCTGATCATATGCTATCTGAATATGATGGGGCTTCAATGGTTCACCCTCGTCGCCCATTCGTTCGCGAATATCTAACGCTAAAGTAACACATTTTTAATACACTAACTGTAGGAAATTCGAATCCACACAGATATATTTATAGACGTGAAATTTTTCACTACAATTGGCAAAATTACGATTAATCTACGAACAATGAAAATAATGGAATATTTAAAAAATAAAAAACAGAAGCACCTTCTTCGACAAGCTCCCCAGCAAATACTTTGGCAAGTCCCGCGACCGCTATTATGACATTATGTCCAGGCGTAACACCCGTTGCTTGTTGGATAAGCTAAAAAGAATATTTTTCTCAGAATTTATTATTATTGTAAAAACAAACAAATTCTCAAAAAATTTAAATTCATTTGTTTTCAAATTATAGAGCTGCATTGCATTTTATTCGTATAACTGACAAAATGAGAGAAGAATATTACGACCATTAAGCTAAAAAAAAAAAAATCTCGTAAAAAAATAATGAAGTTCTAGTAAAAAATGCACTTTTCGAACTGCACTTTTTGGGAAAGATGAACGTCGGAAGCATTCATAACGGGCCAGCTGTTCAGCCGAAAAATTGGCTACCAATATCCTACAAATGGAACAGAAAAAATAATTACTAAAACATGTCAAAAAAAATGGATATTCAAAACGAAGATAATCTTACTACTGACTTGAATTTTATTTGGAAAATTGACTTGCTTCGACTTCGTCATTAGAATTTACACTTCTGCGATTCGAAGATTATGAAAATATAATAAATAATGTTTTTAATAATTACTGCATTTTCTGGCGCAAGATTTCATCCTGTTTGCTTAATTTTTTCGGCTGCAAAGCAATTTCATTTTGTTCTTCATCGGAATTTTCAGTTTCCTGAGAATCCTGTCTGCTAGGTCCTGCTTCCTGCAATTTGCATTAGCAAGATATCCAGCAGCAACATTGCCATGATTCAATTAATGAAATTTCGGTGATACTCCTTTTCCAAACTTTTTGCATCTTTCTTTAATTTCGAAAATACATCTTGACATTACCTCTACACACTATTCTTAACAATAAAAATGCAAGGTTAGTTAAGCTGAAAAGGTTATGATGATATGAAAAATAAACCGATTAGACTACCTTAATGTAATCAAAAAGTGCTTACTACTGCTTCCTTGATACGTGGCTTTTCATTATCCTTGACATTTTCTGCAAAGTGAACATTCAATCCATTTTTCGATTTTGATGTACCTGCAGCAGAGGACGAGGCTAAAGATGACTTCTTCGAGACAGCATCCACTGCAGTAAAGTCGGCAGGATCCAGCTAAAACATTAAAATGTAAATATTACTACCGAATATTTTTGATAATGCTTTACTATTTGTTTTCGATTTAACAGAATTCGATTGCTCTTCCAAATCTTTTAACATTTCTCTCTCTTCAAATAACAATTTAAATTAATATAATTCATACTAAACCAAAGAGTGGATCGTCCAATAATTCGATGGCATGAACGGATAGCTCTGCTCTACTCGTTTTTACCGGCATATCAACTGCACCAATATCATTGTCAGATTTTCGTTTCAAATCCGACGACTGCTGCAAATTTCACAAAATAATGAAAAGATGAAAAACAACAGTTACTTTATAGAACAAACAAATGTAAAATAAAACGCTAATTCAGTCAATCTAGGGAAGAATTTATAATTATTGTGTATTTAATAAGTTCCATGCGTTAATCGTTAATTTGCATTACTTTTTTTTTTTTTTTTGTTTACATTACTCAAAATGTTCATTTGCATTGTTCAAAACGGACTTTTTAAATATTCAGTCAAAAGCTTAAAAAAAAGACAAATAACCTGCAAATCATCGATCAATGAGGAATAATAACTAAATGTCTTAACAAAAAAATATTTCATAAATGACATAAATTTCAATTATTTCTAATGTAGCTCGCAAATAAATAACTGATAAATAAATAAAAAAACAGAAAAAATTCAAAAAAAATTAAAACTAACCATTTTCACTCCTGATGACGTTGTTTCGTTACTTGAGAGTTTTTCAATGCATTTTTCTTTAACATTTGATTTTTCCTCCTCCTCATTATCATCGCTATCACTTAATTCACCCAACAGATCAGCAACATCTGTCCAATCAGCCATCCTAAAATTGCTAATTAACAGTAACATCCGCTGTGCTAATTAATAACAATTTCAGTAGAAAAGACTTTGTTTTCTCAAAAAATTGAGTAACAGTATTGCTATTTTTAAATTTGAAATTCTTTAAATCAGCTTCTTTTCAACTAATTAATTTATGCATTTTATACATTAATCTCAAACCGATCTCAAAGACCACATTACGCAGCTTAATTATGCCACTATGCTTCTGATTGCCACGGCGGTATTATTTAAAAAAAAAAAAAATGTTTGAAAAAAAGACTTAATCACAATATATTCTACTTATTTTTCCTCTAGTTTTATACAAAATAATGCGAAAAACTATTCGGAGAAAATTCATTTTAATTTTATTAAATATTTTGAATTTTATTGAATGATTTATAGTTTTCAATTTTATTAATTCCAAATATATCAATTCAAAAAATTCTTTTTTAATTTTAAATTAATTTAATTCAACTTTTAAAGAGTATATCAAACAATTTCTTCTCAAATAAGATAACAAAAAGGCTAAAATGAATTACAATCAAAAAACTTTTTCAACTTTCCATAAAAATGAATTCAATGAATCGCATTCCAACATCAAACCTACAGCAAATTGACGATTAAGCTTAGAAATCATACAGTTCGTTAATGCAAATTGTTAATTCCTTTATTTTTTTATTTTTTGATTTATGGTTAAGCTTTCCCATTGATATTCTAATGTTTAGATCAAGAGATTACAAGCGATATATTAATTTAAAATGATATAAAATTAATGCTATGATTAAATAATTCTGTAAATACCATATATATTGATTTTTGGTATTTCTAAATATCACTTTCAAAAGTTTCCAATCTTTTCTTGACCAGATATTACTTTTGGAAGAGTTTAAAAAGTTCTAAGAGATGCTAAATTAAGCTAATTTGAAAATAAATTTCAAACAAAATTTTTAATGCAGTAACAATACCTGTCTGTTTTTTACAGTGTGCCAAGGCACTCGCTAAGCACATTTTTGTTATGACGCATTACCTATTTGGAGCCATTGCTCTACAGAATTTAAAATTCCAATGAATAATGAAGTCAAAACTAGGAGGGATTTTGTATTGTAATTTTAATCAGTACTGCAAATATCACTATTACTACTATTACCACTGTTACTGCTACTAGTAATACTATAGTACTACTATCTTTACTATTACTACTAATAATAATTATTGTTATTATAATTATAATACTAATAATAAATAATAAAAGTACTGTTAGTAATAGTAGTAATAATAATAGTAATTTAACTGAAATAATAATTGAATTGCATCATCTACATACGATAATTATCTGTAATCTACGATTATCACTATTTTTGAATGATTTATTAAATTTTGAAAAAAATTCTTGAAAAATTTTAATTTTATTTATTGCTTATCCAAAAAGTTCCATTTTCAGGATTTTATCTAAATGGCCGACGAATTAAATTATTTAATTGTTGGTGGTCTTAGCTATATTGGTTTACATATTGCGGAATATTTGTTGAAGAAATATCCGAATGTCAAGCTAACAATTCTTGATTTATCATCAAACACAGCTTATACAAATGCAATTTTGAAAAAATTTAAAAATTATGAGCAACAATGCACTATTGTTATTGGCAGTTGCGCTAATAATGAGTTGATGAAGAAAATATTGGTGGAACGAAAGGTAAAAATAATTTTACTGTAATTTTAATGAAAGGTAAAAATAATTTTACTGTAATTTTAACGAAAGGTAAAAATAATTTTACTGTAATTTTAACGAAAGGTAAAAATAATTTTACTGTAATTTTAACGAAAGGTAAAAATAATTTTACTAAATTGATAGTTGTTAGTTTATCAGTTCTTTGAATAATAGTTTCTATTATTCGTATATGTACATTAAATAGAAGTAAAGTAAAGTGTCGACTGCTTTATTTTAATTGTCTGTTATCAGATTTATTTACAATTATTACTTATTAACAATTTACAGTGTCTATTATTAAAATAATTATTATCAAATTAATTAGAACGATGAGGCAATATTATTGAGATAGATATTTCATACTGATTAATGTTACAGTACTTTTTCATCTAAAATAACAGTATATCTTGTGAAACTTGATGTAACTCAAGTATCTGAGCATTACTTTAGAAAAATATTCATTGATTCGTATCTGTTTGAATATATTAATATCACTTTCTGGATCTTGACAGATTGTCAGATCTTAGTGAGAAATTTAAAATTTTATCACCTGAATGTTATTGTTGATATTGCATAATTATTAAATGTTTTTTTTTTTCACCTAAATTAACAACAGATCCTGTACTGTTGAAGAAAAATATCAGCACAGTTAAAATCTTTGATAATTCTATCTTTGGGAAATATATTGGGAACGTAAATTCTGCTAATTATGCAGTTTTTAATTTTTTGCAGATCAGTATTGTCGTATACAACATTTGGAATGATGATGTTAATAGTGTTGCTGCTAAAAAAGATCATCCAGAATGTTTTCGGAAAACGTTATCCTATCTGACACAATGTCTGGAAACTCTACGACATTACGGAAAATTGACAAAATTTCTTCTTATCAGCTCAGAAGAAGTAAGGAACTATTGCAGTAGATATTGTCTACAATATTTCATTTGTTTTTTTTTTTTTAAATATATATTATTTTTTTTTGTTCGATTAGCATTCTCTGATGTCGAATTTCAGATTGGATGAGCTACAAAAATTTATAAAATGTAAATTTTGAACTTCTGCTGTAGCGTTACTTTTTGAGTAAATTTTCTATGATTTTAGTAAAACGCTTTCAAATTTAGGTATATGGAAAGCAAATATTAAAATCTGAAACTACAGCACCAAAACCATGCTCACTTAAGGGAGCAGCTATTAATGCTTGTGAAATGATGCTTCATTCTTACCTGACTAGTTATCGCATACCTGCTCTTACTGTACGATTATCAGCAGTTATCTACGGTGGAGTAATGGATGATAATTCATTATTATATCTAGATCAAGGTAAGATATGGATATCATGAAATTTTAAACGTTGTTAAGTATTTGATCACTTTTTATAATTTACTTATTAAATTTCATGAAGTCAGTGGTGCTTCTCATCAGTTTTATCGGTTTATTGCATTACATTTCTTCCTCTCATTTATTTTTGGCTCATTACATTTGTCTTTTCTCTCTGCTATTGTTTTTACTATGATCCAAAATTTCTATATCGTCTTTTCTGTTTTTTCTATTATCACTTATTATGATCGAAGTTTTCCACAGATTTGTTATTTTTATGCCTTTGTTTATTTATAGATGATAATGGAAAAAGTGAAAGTGTTGGTTTGTTACACATTCAGGACGCTGTAGCTGGCATCGGAGCTGCCTTAGAAAGAGGTCAGGTTGGCGAAATTTATAATATTGGAGGTCAATGCGATTGTTCTCCCAACTTCGTCCAACTTATTCTAAAGGTTTATTTCTAATTTCATGAGAAATATGTGTTCGGTTTGTGTATTAGAACATTTGTTTCTTATAATAGATAAATTCTTTGTGATAAATAAACGTTCAAGAGCAGCTTGTAGCGAAGTGTCACACAATTTATAAAATCTACATAATAGCTTGTTTTTGTTTACGAAGGAATGATTTCAGTTTAAAAAAGATGAAATTTCAAATGATAAAATCAATGTGTTGCCGCTGACGATGTCATCGATGAAAGCCGAAATTGAATTGCTTTGGAAAGCTAAAATTTCGCAATCAGAGGGTTTAATTTATGCATTTTAGTAGTTAAAAAGTCAATTAAGATTTTTTTTAAATTTCTTGAATTTTTCAATTTGGCCAAGCATAATGCTCCTGCATTTAAGGAATGAGTGAAATAATCGTTAAAAATGAGAGTCAGTGTAATGAAATGGATGGAACTAGTACACATAAAATCCTTGTCTATGGTACTGATTTTGCATTGGAGAGCCTTAACAGATTACTTGAAAATAAGGTAAGTTTATACTAATCTCCTTATGAAGACCATCTATATAGAGAAAGTGATATTACATCTTTTCAGATATATATGTGGAAAAATTTCATTCTATAATAAATGACAAGTTTCAGAAATAGTTTATAATAGTTTCAGAAAAAATATCTGCCGAAATCACTACAAAAGGAAAACTTTATCATTACGAATCGGTCTTTTAATTCAAAAGATATGGACATTAAAGAAATAATCGATGTATCTCCAAGTCATATTGTTTACATCAACATTCCCAATATGTCAGAAGGTCGGTGTTTTTATGTCCGATCATTTGTGTACTCGTAAAATATCTGATATTACCAATTACGGTGTTAATATGATCCTGATATCATGTTACTCCTTTGTTTAAAATATCCCATAAATGACCCTGAATAATCATATATTTAAGAATAACTTGAAATTCCTTAGATCCTTTGTTTCTTCCGAAAAATTTTTTTGCACTGATTTCGAGAAAATAAATTTTTAGCACATGTATTTGATACTGAAGGCAAGGATGATGCTCGAGCAATACTGGAAATCAAATTATATGCAATGCTTTATGTTCCCTGGTTTTTGGCATCATTTTGTGATAAGCGCTCAATTCATTTCACTTATTTAACATCGTATAATTCCTTTGATGAAAATTATTTCACTACTTTTTCTTCTAAAATCGAGGTAATTCATTATCGTTATATTGTTTACTGTTATGCTGGTATCCCATACCATGTGTGCTTTTAATGCTAGAAGATAGAAGAGCATATAACAGTGACTAGAAGAGTATATAACAGCAAATAATGAATACAGTGAATGAAGCAGAAATAGTTTGCCAATAATTTACTTTTGTTTGTTATTTTTAGCAATCTCTTCCACGTTTTAAGACTTTCGATTATCTTATGGCTATTGATATATTTGCTGATCGTTTGTTACAACAATTCGATAACATTTTATTTTGTCGCGCAGGACTTAAGAATGATGAGAATAATCTCGATATGATAACGGTAGTATTATTTGATTCTTACAAAGATAGTCTGAATAAGTTGACAAACTTGAAGAAAATAAAACTCCACCTTTTGCGAAGTGGGAAAGAAAGACATTGATGAAACTTAATAAGCTAGTCGGTTACTGGTTCATCAAATTCGAAATAAATCATTTTTTGAATCAGTGAGAATCAGTGATTAGCTCCATAAATTTTTTCATTATTGCTGTTGGTTTGTTGATTTACTTTGATTACCAAAAAAATTAGAAACCGAAAAGAAATAGGAAAAAAGTTCAATTTATTGGATGCTAGAATTAATTTTTACTTTCGAATATTTAGTTTTGCAAAGTAGAAAATTCAGTATTATTCTATTTTCCTTGTCTTTGCAGTGCTTTGCTTTGAATCCATCACTTTATTTGTCCTTCCTATCGAATTGCATTCCACCAATTCTTGATCTTGCATTAAAAGGTCATACCGGTATGATCGAAGTATCTAGTCCAGCACTCCTTGATGATTATGATTTTCGAGAAATGTGTAATGGAGGAAATATACCACTTGGTGCATCAGTCAAACTCGTATGTTAATTTTTAAAAAATAATTTTCTGCTTCATTTTGATCTCCTTTCAAGCAACTTAACTGATCACTGAATGAGGGAAACCAAATATCCGACACACATATAAGCAATTAATTTAATGTTAAACTGAATCTGATTTTTCGGTAAAATATATTTAATTGATTTAATCAAGTATGATTTGATTTAATCATTGCTGTAATTTGTTCCGGCCTACTCATTTACTTAAATTATGTTTGAATTCTTCACGACAATCGGTAATTTTTTTCCAAATCTATCAATTACCAGAGTTTATCACGCTTACAAGATTACTGTTGTGGAGATAATATTTAATAAAATTTATCGTTTCCTTCCTTCCTTAAAAAAGGAAAAATTATTGTATTCGTCAGAAAAAAATCATCTATTGATAAAAAAAACTGTGATAAAAATATTATCCATCGATTTCAAAAGATCCCTTTGCATCATCAAAATTTTTAATTTTGCAGTTACCAAGAAAAGAGAGGAAGTATGGAATAGACGCATCCCTGACAAAATATCATGCAGATATTTAAAGCAGATACAATATTATCGTGGAATGGTTTGCCAATATTACAGTTCTTTTGCGTTACTCAGATATCAACCTGATTTGCCTTTTCTTAATATGTTTCAATAAATAGCAGCCATTATATAATTTAAATGATAACTTCGGGTTGGTATGTTATTACAATTCTTGTTGTGTATTATTTATTACTAGTAATTATCAGTTAAAATGACATTTGTTCCATTAGTTGGAAATATTTCAAATTCTCTTAATTTTCCACTTTCATCCCTTTCTTTATCTTGAAACGCTAAACCATAGTTTCGATAAATGGATATGCTGTTTGGTACTGCTTAAAGATATCATTTCACTCAAAAAAAAGTTACAAAAACACCTTTGCGCAAACAATGATAAATATTTGCTATACTGCTTTAACGAAGAAAATGCTTTAACAGCTGCCTTAAAAATATTTCAAGCGGTTAATCATATTATACAATTTTCTTTCATTTTAAGCTGACTTTTAGTCACTTCCAGTAAGATAAAGCTAATTTTATTAGTCTTGCCCCTTAATTAACTCTGCCGTTAACGTCGGTTAATGTCTTTTAGTGTATGTTCGAAAGTAAATTATCATATTATTTAACAAACGACGAAAATTATTTAGTCCTTAATGCATCGAACATAATTATTTATAAATCCGTTATCATTGAGTCCATTCGTTTGTGCAGTCTTTTTGAATATCATCATTATTTTACAATATGAAATTCACCGCAGTTGCAGTATCAATTAATTTCACAGCAAAACTTCGAAAAAGAAACATAGTGAAGTTAAGTTTTATCCAAAATAATTTCAATAACTAATAAGAATTAATCAAGCGAAAGTAATTTGTATACCGAGCAATAATTTTAGCGGCAAAACAAATAAAATACTCCTGCGAAAAATATGATAGAAGAATTGAAGGATTAACTGCATAGGCTTTTCATAAAACTCATAAAAACTTCTTAATCTTTGAAAGCATATTATACAGCTCAATTTCAAGAAATCCAGAAAATCCAAATTAAGAAATCCCAATTTGTGGGATAATCATGAAAAAAGCCTAAAGATAAAGAAAACATAAGAATTCACGGAAATATGCAAATCATTAAATATTTTTTGTGACTAAAACCTACTACGCTTACTCCTTGTTTAAATGAAGTAACAATAAATAGTGGGAAAAAACATTAAATAATGAATCACAGACATATAAATATCTTTCACAGCAACGTAAATGACTTAGATAAATTCATAATTACTAACAAACGCTACCAAAGAAAAAAAACAGAAAGAAAATTTTATTTCAATGACAAACTTTTCCAGTTATAAGTTCACCCCTCAGCGGCTTATGCCATCTGAAGTATTTCGCACCATTCACATAAATACACGAAGAATGTTTAACTCACTTGGTGTATCTTCGAATAATTGAGTTTTTGACTCCGAAAAAAGAGTCCTGAAATTTAGCAGACTAACTATATGTGAGAGTCTGCAGTGATCATTACAAGCATAATGAAAACTAAAAAAAAGAGCAATTAGATAATTATATACCTTGACTACGACGATATTATGAACCGTTCACTAGATTGAACTTATCTCATATATATCAGTATAATTTAAGATTGCCAGGCTCGCTTCCTTTACTTATCATTGAAAGCAGACTAGCAATTTTAGCAGAACTACAGATAAAGTTTGGCAGAATTACAAATAAATTTAATTACTTTGTTTTTTCGTCTTTACAATAGTACTGAATAACCAATGAAGGATCATTTCGTTCGGATGTGTCATGGTAACTGATTGTATATGCTCCCATATCATGCCAAATCAGCCAGTCACCCACCTAAAAATACTTCCAATCTATGATGAACATAATTATTCTTTGAAATAAATCGAATTTTCGATAGCAAACATTATAATTCCTTGTTTATCAGTATGATCGATAAACTGATAAGGAATAAAGAAATACAGAATAAAAACTCAGCAATATATTCTGCTACTAATTCTAGCATCGCATATATTTTATTACTAGTGTAGCATTTAATATTTAAGTAGAGTTCATGAATAAAAGTAATGTATGACCTGTAAAGGTGGAAGTCTCGTCAGTGACAAGACAACATCTGTATCACATGATTCAGGACCAATAATTGCGGCATATGTGTTCATTTTTTCGCCGAAAATCATTAATGGCGAACAGACAGGATCACGATGAGTCAAAAGTTTACAGCCAAATGCTCCATAAAATCCATCATTAATCTGATAAATGTAGCCGATCGTACCAGCGTCTGATTCTGCAAATGATAGGATTGGGACCATAATTTCAATTCTAATTCATTTTACCTGTTCATTTACTAACTCTTTTTTTCGGTAATAATTCCATTCCGAAAAAACAAAGACTAGGACTTTCTAACTTACCAAAATACATTGTATGAAGATATTAATTTTTACATTAATTTTTAATTTTTTTTCTCTATTAAACGAGAACAGACAGAATCAAATTAAAAGTATTTGATATTGCTTCTATAACCGTTTTATGTATTCAACTGTTACATAACTTACCGTCATTAGTGAGAAAGCTTCCATCAATTAAATGTTTGTCGATGACACGCGTTATCAGAGAAAAAGAAGACGCCGCAAAATAAGCACCTGGTTCAGCGATTATTTTCAAATCTTTGATGAACTCTGGTGGGAAAAAAAGTGCAAAAGCAGTATGTAACGATTCAGCAATCTGATCAAATGATAAGCCATCTGTAGCAGACACACTTGGAAATCCATCACCTACATCCAAAATATCCATTTTATGGCCTAATTCAAGTCCAATGTCAAATAATCGCCGACACTGTGCAACTGCATATGAATATATCGTTGGTGTTGCACATACGGAGCGTACAGAAAGGCTAAAAAAATTTGCTGCTTAAAGTTGACATTGTTATATGCTTGTTTCTGGAAAAAATTTTATGCTAGTATTAGTTCGACGAGCTTACCTTGCGGTAGAAAATAATTTACACAGTAAAAACAATTTAGAGAAAATAATAAAAAGAAAATAATATAAATAATTTAGAAGAAAATATTAAGTACCTAACACCTCTTATTCTAATTGACGAATTCTGTGTAGTGCGAAGCAAATCGATTGCTTTCTCGACATCAAAACTCTCCTCCGTAAAAGGATCGTTAAACATTTTTCGATCCATTATTACACGTAAAATTATGTTTGCTTCAGGATAATACATTGAGAAACGCTTGAAATCATGTTCCGTTTCAATGATAACTGTTTGAATGCCACATTCCTTAGCATGATGAATACTACCACGTGTCCAAAATGGATTTCTATAAATGATTCGGTCCACATCAACAATTTCCATTGCCTGCAACAATGGTAGGGTTTTATCTTGCTTTTTAGAAGTTATTATTTACTTAAACGCATCATTGACTTTATTACTACATTTACCTCTCATACGACTTCATTAGGATATGTTTATATTCATGACAGTATCAAATCATTTGAGAAACATTATATGATATAGGCTCACAAAATTTAAAAAGAAAGAAAAGAGAAAAAACAACTGCATTTTAACCACCAAACTCGAAAAAACTCGCTGAGACCGAATCTCATGTTCATCTATAGGATTACATATTTTTAATTTAAAACAATATAAAATGAACCATTTCAACTTCATGTCGATTACTGCAACAGAGACCCATATTGGCATTTCGAGTGAGTAGTTTCAGCAAGACATTGTCTGCATTGCATCGCAAAGCATAATAAGGCTTAACATTTGGCATTTTTTTGAACCAGTTTTCCAGGATAACATCAATAAGTTCCACATTCATTACAAAAAATGGATCATAGTTACCCTGCAATTAGACTGATTATCAATATTAAAAATATGCAAGAAAAATGTCAAAAAAAACGAATCAGTAAACATAAACAAATACTGTTATCTTGATTTAATTCCAAAATATATTTAATATCGCTTCAAAACAGCAATTTTGCTTTCCTGGCGACTTTTTATGACTTTTTACTGAAATAATATTCCAAAGAAACTATACAAAAACAGTCCGGAAAACAATAATGGAAATCAGCTTTGTGTTCAAATGGAATTCATTTCCAAAAGTCATCGAAAAAAGATGCAGTACTCTGCTAATGGTAAGCCGATTATAGTTATTCTAGTTCTTTTCTGTTCTTGAAGAANAAAGAAACTATACAAAAACAGTCCGGAAAACAATAATGGAAATCAGCTTTGTGTTCAAATGGAATTCATTTCCAAAAGTCATCGAAAAAAGATGCAGTACTCTGCTAATGGTAAGCCGATTATAGTTATTCTAGTTCTTTTCTGTTCTTGAAGAACTTGCTAACTTGCCATAAATTTTCTCAATTTTCCAAGACCAATAGAATATTACAAAAATAATATCAATATCAGAATATTACAGAAAAAACTCTAAATTTGAATGTTAACTTGGAAAATGAATTGACAGTTTCCTTTTTCTCTTTCTCTATCAGAATCAAGATATGAAATTAAAATTCATACAGAAAATCAATTTATAAATATACCTTAGCGACTTTAGCTATCACCAACTTTCGGATCGCATCAGAATAGTCATTACTATCTCTAGTTTTTAAATCACACTGCTTGATTATATCCGTAGAACGATAGGCTTCGTCGCAAGTGTAACTATTATAGATATCCAATGAAGGTACTGGTGCCATGACAATAATCCAATAAAATGAGACTGAAAAAATAAAGATATCGGTACGAAAAAAATCATACAGGTCGAAAATCCAAAAAATTTCGAATTACAAAAACTCCCATAAACAAAATAAAACAATGAAAAAACATTTTGTATTTACTTTTTGAAATCCACGTAAATTAAGGTGGCCTGAATAAACGAACACAAAATGTACGACGTTTAATAACTTCAGTCCAGTGACACGGTTTTTCTGGCGGGAGTGAGGCCGTAACTGAGGGGTGAACTATTTGATAAGCGTAGCCAAGCGAAGAAATTTTCGATATTCTAGCAAGACACAGACACTTTAATAAAATCCAAAAATGCTGAAATAGAAATTCTTGAATGTTGAATATCATAAAATTTGCACAGAAAATAATTAAAAAATCATGCTTTATCCACGTAAATCGTTACGTTCTCAGACTTTTATGTCACTGTGCTTTTAAACTAATGAGCTCGTCTATTCTTCATACATTCCTTACAATATATGATAAATTAGGATACTTACAAATGTTAACAAAATGGATCAGGATCCCAAGGAGGCTCTGCGTTTACGTCAAGTTTGATTTGAGTGCTGCCTGGACGTGGAACAGGATCCGAAGAAAGCAGAGCGATACAAAGCTCTCGTAAAACCTAAAAAATGATTAAAATGCAAATTGATTTCATTTATCAATCAATAACATCATTTCAGATTCTGAAAAGAAACGAAATAAAACTAACCGATTGAGAAATTCGATTTGAAGGCGGTGATGAACCGTCTGTGTGCTCTTCTGGCGAAATTTTCAAGGTTTTTTCGGGCTTCCAAGCCAAAATCAAAGTCCACACACGCTCGAACCCTGCAGCGTATCTGGACCGAAGTCGCAACGATTTCCCACTCCTTTAATGCTACTACCAATAATAGTTCCTACCGAATTAAACAGTAGGTCTAGTATTTCAAAAATAATTCTTTATTTTGGTTTAGAAATAGGAAATTTGTCGGATCAATAGAATTGACCAAACCTGAAATAAATAAAACCAATCAAATGTGGCAGATAAGCATAAAAACATTAATTTCAACAAAATTAACGCATACGAAATGAAATATTATCATCTTTTTATTAATTTAAATTTCAAATAATAATGCAAATGTTCATTCTTTTTTTTCCATCAAATCATTAGTCAATTAGCTAAAAAGTATTATTTCGTTAGTCTCTTAAATTAAATCCCTTATCAGATCACTAAGTTCTTCAAAACTGGATACAATAATAAGGTCTAAAGCTAATGAAAACTCAAAGAGTCTAGCAAGATCTAAGGCTAATGAAAACTCAAAGAGTCTAGCAAGGTCTAAGGCTAATGAAAACTCAAAGAGTCTAGCAAGATCTAA
>JARVGP010001155.1:0-21240 GCA_029876185.1 Mansonella ozzardi
TTAAAAAAAAAATATTTTTTTTTTTTTTTTTGGTTATTTTTTTTTTAAAAAAAAAAAAAAAAAAAAAAGAAAAAACTTAAACTAGCAAACTTAATCTCTAAAGATTTGAAATTTTCTTTGAACTGACTCTATGCATCACAGATTTCAAGCCTACATTACAAATAGACTTTGTCCTTCTGATCTTCGCATTAATTAAATTAAATAATACTTAATTCAACAGCAATGCGATTTGAATTTCAATTAACTATTAAAGTAAGTCCTTACTAGTTAGTCCATTTTGTTATATATCAAAAATGAAAAAAAAATTTTTATGTTCTACTAAATATGTTCAAAAAAAAAAAACTTTCAAGTCGTTGAATGATTTTACCGTATTTCAATAAAAAATTGAAGAGCAATTAAATTTTAATTTTTTTTTTAATGCAGATCGGCAGCAATATACTGTAGTCATATATAGAACAGAAGTTCCTCTAAGTGATCAAGTAAATGTTACTGCTGATATAATACAATTTATTGACCACATCGCATATTTTATTAGCAATTCAGCAACTGGTCGAGCTCTTGGTAAACCAGTCGCTGGATTTTTCTTTTATGCAAGTTTTTTTTTCATCAAAAAAAATTTGAAAAAAAAATGGAATAGTTGAATTATCATATTAAAAACATAATTCCACTTCAATAATCATCAATAATAATGTTTTCCGATTTCTCAATTTTTCTTTTCTCATTTACAATTATTTGAAAAAAATATCGAATTTCATATTTAAATTATTTAATCCTAATATATAACAAAGTTTGGATGACTTTTTTGTTAATGTTGTAACATTGATTAAGAAGAAATAATTAATGATTCAGTCGACCAGTTTTGTTTTTTCAAAATATTGCTGCATTTTATGAGTTGGGAAAATATTTCCAAAAAAATTAATAAACTTACCAATGCAAAATTAAATAATTTAAAAAAATTGACATATCTTTGATGATTTTTTTTTTTTTTTGTATTCAAGCTAATATATAGATTATCATACATTTTTAATGCAGTTTTATTATCAATAAGAAAAGAATATATTTATTGCTTATAAGCAAAAAAACAAACAAACAAATAAACAACTGTATATATATATATGTGATATATTTTATATAATACTTTTTTAAACTTTAACTGGTATGCCTGAAATGATATGTGATATTTATTATTTATTATCTATGATGAAATAATTGCAAAAAAATCTGTTGGTGATTTACTACTTTTTCTGATGATTCATAAATTTTTAGATTACAACAAAGAGAACAATATTTCCTGTACAATCTAAAATTCAGCCACCAGCACCATATTTTCCGAATTATTCCAAATCTTCAGTGATCTATAATCGAAATTTCATCCTTGTATGGTTTCTTTTGAAAATTATTTTAATTTTTTCTTTTTATATTGCTTAATTAAAATGCTCTTAGAAAAATCATGTTTGCGAATATAAGTTTTTCAAATTTTATGTATTATTCAGATTTTTCATTTTTGCGAAATCTTAGTAATTATAATTTATTTTATATTTTTCGACTAAGAATTTTAAAAGGGTCAAAATTTACTAAATTTGCGCATTTGACAGGATCAATTGATTTTCTGAAATTCAACCTTTTTGTTTATTTCATTTTCAAGCGGATAGTCAAAGAACCAAAAAAAAAAAAAAAAAAATGCAAGACATATGAATTAAATGAAGCATTAAACTTTCCGATAACAAACAATTTGGATACAAGTGCGCTGCAGGTGCAAGGTGTGATTTGATTGAATTTAATTTCTTTGTTTCCATGATTTTACTTATTTTTATAAATTTATTTATTTTGAAAACTACATTAATTGATATGTGGGTCAATTGATTAATAAAATGATATAAAAAAATAAATAGACAATATGAAAAAATGGACGTCAGAAATGATACAACATTGAGTGAAACAATTCAATCATTTCATTCTCGACAAAAATATCCATTGATTGATTTGGTGACACTAATATGCAACCTGTGTCAATATTGTTAGAATCCATTTTGCATAAGAAGTAACTTTGTGATCCTTGTCAATCAATATACTTTATAATCCAATTCCATAATAATATACCTATCACTTATATCCCAAATATTGCTAGAAATAAAAAAAAGAAGTAGCAAAATTTCCCAATGCATTTTCTTGCACTCATTTATTTTTTTTTCTAAACTCTTTTATTTATTTAAATTTTATTTTTACTCTCAAAATTTATAAGACAATCATTTTAAGAAAAGATATTATTATTAAACAAATGGAAAAAAAAGCAATCATTAAAATAAATGTAAAATATAATTTGCATACCTAATCCAGGTACAGTAACATTAATTACAAATGCTGAAATGAAAATTTTTCTTCAATCAATTTTCAAGGCAAAAATGCATAAATGTTTTAATAGATAAATTTAAAAGTTGAAAATGTTTTTGCTGTTATTACTGGTTTTAAATCACTATTATTTATTGCAAATTACTATCATTATTATTATTATTGTTTATTATTATTGCTATTATCATTATTATTACTATTATTATTGATAATATTATTATTATTATTATTATTACTATTATTATTATTACTGTTATCATTATTACTGTTATTATTATTACTATTATTATTATTATTACTATTATTATTAATATTGTTGTTATTATTACTGTTATTATTATTATTTATTATTATTATTATTATTATTATTATTATTATTATTATTATTATTATTATTATTGTTGTTGTTATTATTATTTTATTATTATTATTATCGTTATTATTATTAAACCATCATCATCCATTATTATTATTAAATTATTGTCATTTATTATTATTACCATTGTTATCATTATTATTATTATTATTAACTGTTATCAATTATTATTATTATTACTATTGTTGTTATATTATTATTAATTGTAACTAGTATTGTTACCGATTACTATTATTGTTATTATTATAAATTATTATCACTTATCATGTCAATTAATATATATATATATATATTAATTTTATATACATATATAAACATATGAAATTACTTGCAAAAATGCAAATATGGATTAGTATACACATATATATGCGAAATCATAATAACGAATCTACATATAAAGAATTATTATTAACTTTAAAATGACTAAGCCCAAAAACAAATCAATTAGCACTTCAATGCAATTAGAAATATATTTATTAATGATATCATTGCAATTACTTAAAACAATGATTAAAAGATATGTGAAATTGATAGCTAAATTAATGAAACAATTTATCTAACAAAAAATAGATTTTAGCAAAATGTTGATTTTGATTGAAAATGAAATATTTGCCCGTAGTATAATGATTCAAATATCATTGAAGTCAATAGGAGCGGTTAGTATAAATTATTTTAATTACAATAATTAAATTTTTACTCTTTTTATCAAATGAATTTATTCATAGAAGCTCTATTTGCATGCCAATTTTTTAATCTTCTAAAATACATCGACTGATAATTTTTTTTGTAATTAAATTTTTTGTAATTAAAAAGAAACGAAAACCAATATGAAATATTCAATTTTCATAAGGCAAAATTTTAGTTTTCGTCTGTTGTATTTTTAAACGAAAAAGAAGGAAAAAAATTGAGAATGAAGAAATTAATTGTCTTATTTGAATAATCAACAATTAGTAGCACTTATAATTAATTAATCAGTTCAAAATAAAATATTGATTCAAATAAAACGCATATTGCTGTTGTAAAGCAATTTTGATTTATGAGCAATTGAAATTATATTTTTCTTCTTAAGTCATTAAAGAAATGAAAATAACGAATTGAAATATTGAAATAACTATTCTGATGAGCGTATAATTTCATTATAGATGTTTTACTTTAAAAGCATTCATACATTCTTATATAGAAAAGAAAAAAAATGAAAAAACAGTTAAACAAGCAGAAACGTGTTGAACAAGTGACATCGTAAATATATACGTGTAACTTTTTGCTTTTGAAATTAGCGAAAAAAAGAAAAAAGTGTGAATGAAACGATTAGAGCTCTCAAATAAACAATTTGGTATTTTTGAAAAAAACAGAATTTTTTAGCTTAAAAAGAAAAAAATTTTCAAAAATAAAAAGATTTAAAACGGCTGAATGACTTGCTTTGCAAATATACATTAAATGTTATTCTTCGAGCAAACATTTATTTTTGCATTACAAATAAGAAGTATCATCATCCAGTGTTAAATTTCCTGATATATCACATCTACTACTAATGTGCATGATAATACGATAACATTGCAATGGATTTGTTTTTTCTTTTTTTTTTTCAATTTTTCTAAAAAATAATGATTTACAAAACAAATAATTCTTATCTTATTTGTTTTAATTTAGTTTTTTAATCACTATCATAGTAACTCTTATCAAAATTCTGATAAGAATAAGGATAATAATATATGCTTTGAAAAATATGGTAATAATTATTAAAGCTAATTTATTTTTATGAATTATCACCTAAGACTACAGTATCATAATCAGAAGTTACAAAATCGCCTAATCTCTTAAAAGGATGGCATACCAAGAAATAAATGGTGGCAACTAGGATGGATGCGAAACCTGGCATCACCAAAATGCCTCATATATTATGGTTTAGACACATAGTTCCATACAAACATTAAAAAAACGTACAAACAAATCAAACATTCAAACACACGATCCATCAAACAAGTATTCTCCTACGGTCATTTAAATGCTCGAAATTTCATATCGAAAATTTAACAGATATTTAAAGTTGTCGCTATCTTAAAATATATCACAGTTAAGCTAAAATGCGAAACAATGAAAATTTTCATCTCATACTATCGAGTATTTTATAGATATAAATCATACTATTTGAAATTACAAGGTAAAAAATTAATTGATGCTTTAATTTTTAGATAAATTAACAAAATTCTCAAGCAATTATAACATTTAAAACTTTTAAATATATTTATTTTTGAAACATTAAAAGGACAGCATTAAAAAAAAATGCAAAATAAACTTTGTAGCGCCGTTCAGAATAAAAATGAAACGTTTTTCACTTAATGTGAAGCAACAATTCCAAGGATTTAATTTCGGGAGTTAGTGTATGATAAATTTTCGTAAACACATCTCAATATGCAAATTAATGAGATTTTTTTATAGCACTGTCAAAAAAAACCTCAAGCAAATCAATAAACAGTTAGTGAAGATCCTATGTCCCACTTTTCGTACTGAATCTTTTGATAGTCAAACAAATAAAATCGCACTGGCTTGAGAAGTTACAAAAATACATTGTGGAAAAAATGACGAATTCTCACAAAATCAATAAATTAAGAGAACTGCAAAAAACAAGCTTTTTTTTCTTATTTTCATGCATCTTTAATTCATTAAAAATGAGTCCACAGTTGATTCCAATCGGACATTAATCAAACATTAACTATGATAATAGTAGACCAAAAAGTTCAAAAGATTAAGCTACTTACCATCAACTTCTCTTTCAGCAATTTCATGTCCTTCAAATAAATCAACATTGGTAAAAAATTCTTCACAGCAGGCATTACTATCATTTTCATACCGACTGTCATCCTCCTGCAAGTATGTCGTTTTCAAGACAATCGATTTTCATATAAGCGATTGCATTTATTGCATTTTACTGCACAATAAGAAACATTTTGGAAATACTAATGATTGTTTCTGTTATATTAACGAAAAGTCCTGCAATTCACTTCAAAATACTGCAAAAAGAAATCGATGAATTATCTTTGTCGAACGATGCCAATTTATTAGTTGGTGGAATTCAACAGCTGCGAATACTTTAATGCTATCTTCTAGCAAATTTACCAGCGATGTGCCATCAATGAATGTTATGTCACCGATAGAGTAAAAATTATTCTCAAAAATAAGATATTACGCCAAGAGATGATAGAGAAAGTTCGTAATGATTAAATATCATGAAAGGAACATTTTGCTCAGTGCAAACTGCTGAAGCTTTTATATTCGTTATAAGCATATAATAAAAAAAAAGAGAGTAGCGCAAATACAATAATTTGGAAAACTTTAAAGGGACAAAAAAAGTTTAAAGTTTAAAAGGGCGCATACTTATCAAGAAATATCTTACTTTCTTTCTGCCAATAATGCATATTATTAAAGCGAATATTTTTTTTCCCGCAAAGATTTTTTTAACAATTCTTTATGTTTCATTGCTAATTTTTCGTTCCTTAAAATGAAACCAACAATTAGTGCAGGAATATGCGTAAGAAAAATGCTGCATGTGGATCTAAGACCCCATAAAATAATTTGCAGTGTCTTAAAAATAACTTTGCAGTGTCTCTTATACAATTACCAATTTGATGAACCATTTCACACCATCTTCATTAAATGTCGTTTCAATCTAAAATAATATATGAAACAATAAAATGAAAGGATATTTGATCCGAAAAGACCGACATGGAATAAATGAACAACTTGTAATTCGAAAGAAATAACCTTCTAATGCAGAGAATCTTATCATGATAGACATTCCAAGATTCTTTGCGAAATTCGACGGTTGTTCCTTCATTAATAAGGAAATATTTAAGAAATATTTCTACTAAAATTTCAGAAACAATAGATTATTTTGTGAAAATTCAATTAATATTTCTTTGAAAAATCTTGAATCGTCCTTCCTTCTGAATTTCTTGACCAAATGTGCAGCAGAGATCTGATGTTCGCAAAATTTTCCATAAAAATAATAAAATATATGAAGAATTACTAAGACTGAGATGAAATAAAGGCAATACATTACAATTATTATTTCGGTGAAAATAGCATGTATATGAAAAGTATAAGAATAGATATTTAGGAAAAAACATAAATTGCATTCCTGGAAACAAGCAGTTCCAACTCAATAATTTTACAAGTACTTAAGCATACTTTTAATTTTCTCAATTGCTTGCTTTTCTTATGTAGTTCGATGACACGGCGATAGCGATTTTCGTATAGAACAATACCTTTTCTATCTTTTTTATGTGACTTGCCGTCATAGATCCATACATCAGCATAAAATGAGGATGCTAAAAAACTTCGCAAGGATGTAAACAAATATCACTGATTTTCGCGCATGCTGAAAAAAATAATTATGCAAAAAAAAAGGCAGTATTTATTTATAACAATATTCATCTATCATCATAAAACTTACATAATGACAAATCTGAGAAGTTAATTTCATAAAGCCCTCTGTTCAGTTGCCTGTAAACTTCCAGTCAAACAAATTTTCCGATTGGGGTTCGAATTGTTTGGATTGAAATGTAAAATGAGTCCAGCAAATCAGTATGCTATATTGCTTAATGTCGAGGATAAAATAGATTTGCTAAAAAATAATTCAAAACTAAACTGCAAAAGCACCTCCTACAAATAATTTTGGCAGTATTTATGCCAAATTTTAAAAGTCTCAGGATTCTATATACAATACCGTTTCTACGTTAAGATACTGCACCTCAAAATTTGCCAATGACCGTAAATCTACTGATGAGTAATAATTACATTGTGTGTACTAGCCAAACCATCCAACCCAAAGTAGCAGCCAAATCACCATATTTTTCTACAATCTAAAAATATATAATTCTCGTGTAGATTATTTGCTGAATTTCTTGTCCGCTTTGGATATAGAACGAATTTCCATCCACAAGTTAGTGAAATACAATCTTCCTCAGGCACTATCAACACTATTAAGAAATTTAAGTAAAAATGTAAAACGATCCACAAAAATTATAGTGTTATGAGATCTCATTCAAACCTTACGTCTAAGTGACCGAATCATTGAAGAAAAGATGCCCTAGCACCTGTTTGTATATCCAAACCTCGACTAGCACGACATATTTCTTCCAGTCGAAATTTGATCCTGAACACCGAAGTTCCGAAGACTATCGAAAGTATATGACATTTGCCCTCTAAAATGCCCTATAAAACACAATGAATCAGGATCAATTAATTAAAATCAATGATAAGGGATAAAAGGTCTTTTCAGGAAACATGTGAATGCATACATTAAGGATAGAAAAAAACGGCCGTCATTCACATGCGTGAAAAAAGATGCGAACCGATCAAATTCAATAAGTTTGAAACAGAACAATAAAAGCCTAAATTAAGTGACCATTTTTGAACCGCAGTACACTGCATGGGATCTACAAATCATTTCACTTATCAAATATCTGAAAAATAAGTTAAAAAATCTCTTTTTCTTGATTACCAACGGCATAGAGAGAATCGCCATCTAACACCTGCGTTTCACCGTAACCAACGTAATTTATGATATATGATTTTTTTCCATCAGTCAAATCAACTATTTCACATATCGAAACGGTTAGCCTCCACAATCGACAATGCAAATGTCACCAATTTCCGGATTACACAAGATATATCTGCCGTGTTTTAAATGTTTTTGAAACTGTAAAATAAAGTGACTTAGTAAACAATAATAAAAAAAATTTTAAAAACAAACATATGAATAACTTTGCAGAATTGAGCTAAATATTGAAATAATGGCTAAAAAGAGCTCATTTTCATACACGGACCGATGTAATTGTATTTTAGTATATCAATAGCTTTGTACTTAAGTTAAATCATAATATTATCATCGTAACAATCTTGATTTCTCAATCAAATTTTGAAAAAGATTATATTTTTCACAAGTATATCCCATGAGCTCTACTTCCATAAACAATTATATCACATTTATAAAGTGATTTATAAAGTGACAAAATAGCAGACTTCAATGAAATCGTTTCGTTGTTTACTTCCAATTTGTATAGTAAAAGTCAGCTTATATCAATCTCATCATCATTACGCTGAACGAATTATTCTTTATTTATTAATTCAAAATTATATGATGGCATCTTTCAAGTCCAATGACGCTGTACAAAATTACTAAAAACAAATGATTAATCAAGCATGTAGTGAAGAAAACAAATTGCTGATCAAAAGAACTTCCTAGTCCCTCAAAAGAAAAATGCGCTTTGTTTCAACTAATCGCGAATGTATGAAAATAAATGAAACAATGAGTGTCATTAGTGGATCACTAATATTTGAAAAATATTCGATAAAAACTCCGTATCAATGGTACTTACAGTTCACAAATTTCATTAAAAAGATCCGTTCCTCCTGGCAAAATAATCTCAACTTCAAGAATATAGCTGCATGACACTTTAACTATATGTACATCAAAAACCTGACTGGTCACACACTCTTAGTAAAATATGACCTTGCCTCACTAGAATATCTCTGCAAAATAAAGGAATAGAAGTAGCTTCACTCAATTAACAGTTCGTAAACGATTTTTAATTGTTTTAAAAATCTGAATTATGCAAACAATTATTTTTGACTTACAGGTGCAAATAAATACAGTTTAAAAAACAATAATGATATGACTAACAGTATAAAATGCAGAATTTATCTTGCATACGTTGTTATTGAATGGTTTTGGAGCGGAATATGAAAGTCGGCATGAAAATGCTGTTCTGAGTCGGTCTCTCAATTTTTCATCCACTTCCTCAATAACATAAAAAAATGCACCATGCGAGCACTCCACCGTTTCGCTCACCTATACAAATAATTCCCTTGTCAAAAGTAATTTGCAAATTTTTCGAAGTTTAAAATAAAATCCTAATGCCACTTCTTCATGATTAAACGAAAAAAAAAAGAATTCTGGTCTAGTTAGCCTCTTGGACCAAAAAAAATTAAAAAATAGAGTGCTAAAAAATCAAAGAAATCAGAGTGAAATACGAAATAAAGTGCTGACGGAGACAATGGAAACGAAGAAGTATTTTACGAATCGGTACCATGCAATAGATGCACTAGATTTCACGGAAAATTTTGTTTTATAGATTTAATGAAAATTATACTTGATATCATATTGGAGGTCAGGTATCTTCAGCAATCTATGCCAAGTATTATTGTGCTTTCCAAACTAAGCATTACTTTCCAAAGGAAGATATAGAATAAATTCTCAAATCATCGAAACCAATTGGACCATCCAAAAAATGTAAGTAAAATAATGTCCTGAACTCTACAAATTAACATACGAAATCAGCAGGATTATCGTAACCGTCGAGTCATTCAAAATCACATTTATAGCGTTATCATATAATTATAGATGAACTTTTTCGGAAAGAGATAAGTGAAAAATTTCCAGTTTTTCAACAGGCTCACCATCTCATTAACATATAATTTCAATGCAATTTTGAAAATTAATATTACTAATATAATCTCAGTTGGAACAGTATTGCTCTCCAAAAACTTCCAACTGAAATCAGCTGCTTCCAAGTATACTCGTCATTCTTCTCTTCAACTTTCTTAAAAAAAAGCCTTGAAAACATAACAAACAGTAATTATATGATATCCAATATCTAATTTAAAATGTGCTTCATTATAATTGCAAATTCAGTCATTTCAATGAAAAGTAGAACCGTCGCTTTGTTAACTTAAAGTATGCATGCAGGGAAAAAACTTTTTTTGACCTCATTAAGTAAATTTTTTGAATATCTCTAGTTGTACAATTGCCGTAATATACGCTGACTGGAAACAGCATAGCAAAAATGCACTCATTCACACAATTGATTTTTCTTTTCGGAATTTATCTATTTCTTTATTTACCGCTAATGAAACCATTGCTAAAAGAAGCATGCATGATATTATACACTTATCCTAAACTAAAGTATCTTTACATTTGAAATAAATCGCAGCATAATAAGCTCCATAAAATGCTAGAAAATAGAGCTCAAAAATCCTCCAATTTCAAAAACAAACAAAAATCATTAGAAAATCTTGTTTCAAACAAATCTGAAACGATCCAATCCATAAAGTTGTTTATTGAAATACGCCTCACTGCTATTCGAACACAATGAGACAACTGATCGTTCATCTTCAAATCCAGCAGATGAATTTCCCGAAAGAATATCTTCAGCGGATCCTAATGCATCACAATCGGTACTGCAATTACAAACAGTAATTAAGCATAACAAATCACTACTCTGGTGTAGAAATGAAAAAAATTCAAATTTTCTAAATTCATTAGATTGTGTGCTTCCATTGTTTCAAAAAAACTTCATTCATCTAACGAAGAATTTTTTTTTTTGGTTTAACTATTTTATTCATTTTTTTTTTTAGAAATTGATCAGTTCACTGTTCCAAGTGGTCACACTAATTAATTGGTCGCATCCATTTTTGTGTAAATGTCAAATTTTTTTAAAAAATTTACAGACCAATATCCTATACTAATTAAGTGATCACATATCATTTTTGTGTAAATTTTTTTTTTGCATCGCATATATTGAAATTTTATTTTGAAATAATCAATCAATTTTTTAGTTGAACAATCATCACTGCCAAGGTTCACCGATTCCTTTGCAAACGGTAGCTTCGAGTGTTCTTTAAGTCCAAATACGGAATCACACGAACATTTATGGCCCGAAGTGAATTTGCAAGACACCGATGAATGTCTATTTTTTGATTTATCCATATGATTATGAATTTTGGTGCTTTTAGTTAACAATAATTTTTACAAATATGTTTACATTAAGCTCATTCCATTAAAATTTTTTTTCTAACTAACAATATTATTTGAATTATAATATGATGGAGTATCAACATCGTAAATATGAATTATTTCAAAATCAATCCTATATTCACCATTATCACAAGCTTCTCAAAACTAGAGAAATAAAATTTTCCAACTGATTCAAAATTCAAAATTTTAGTTTGAAACAACTTTTCAGATTACTAATTTTTTATATCATAATTTAAATGCTAAGAAAAAAGAACTTTGCTCGAGAATTGCGTTAATTAATCCAAAAACTAAAATATCAATTAAATTTTTTATTTTGTAATTTCAAATAATATAATTTATATCTATAAAATATTCGATAATATGAGTGAGAATTTTCATTGTTTTTCATTTTAGTTAAATTGTGATATATTTTAAGATAGCGACAACTTTAAATACCTGTTAATTTCCCGATATGAAATTTCAAGCATTGAAATAATTTTTAAAAAAATTTCATTTATTTGTGCATGTGCATCTTTTCAATTCATTCTTGCTGCACACAGTCGGTTTAACTGCCTGATACATGATATTATCGTAATTAGCTAAGCATGACAATAAACTGCTTACAATGGGAATCACTACTGGTTTGTTAAAAGATGGATGGCTTCGAGCAATGACTATAAATCATGTTTATTTGATAGGTCATGTGTTTTGAATGTTTGATCTGTATGTATGGTTTTTTGAATGGTTGGGTGGGACTACGGATCTAAAATCTGAAATAGTAGCTCGGTAGCGCGAGCTTTCACATTTCCCTGGTTATTTTTTTATTTCTTGGTATACCATTCTCTTAAGAGGTTGGCGATTTTGGAGCTTCTGGTTGTGATACTGTGATCTTAGGTGATTCAATAAAAACTCAGAAGAATAAATTAGCTTTAATTATTATCATATATTTCAAGGCATATGATTCCGACACTATGATACTTATTTAGAAGAAAATAAAATTCATCAAATTAAATGAGTAGATAAGTTTAATTAAGACGGCGAACAACTAGGAAGGAATAAATAACAATAAAATTTTGATCCATTTCAGTTATTTCAAAAAATTTCAAATTTTCTTTTTTAAAACTTCACTAATAAATATGCGTTCACAGTGTAGAATCTGAATCAAGAATCAAGTTCTGATCAATTAAATGTATATATAGTTATATATATATGTGTGTGTACATGTATGTGTGTCTTTCGGCTCATCATGTTTTAATTTTTAATTGAAAATTAAAATATTTGCTAGTGAAATTTTAAAATAGAAAAATTGAAATTTCTTGAAAAACTTCTATTTCATTCTAAATCAGAAATACCAAATAATTTGAAAAGAAAAGCAAAAAAAGCAAAGGAAAGATTATGGAAATTTTGATTATTATAATGGGTTATTGATTTTAGTCAACAAAAAAAAAAACTGAAACAAAAAAAAAGAACATCGATTGAATTAATCTGCTTAAGAAGTTGAGCAATAATATTTTGATTCATTTTAGTACTGCGAAAGATATTTGCACATTTTACTGAATTAATTTGTCTACTAATTAAAATAAATATTAAAAAAAGTTTTTTAAAAGTACTTTAGAATTACTTGAAACTACTGTCAACTCTTATCAAAATTTTATTTGATCTGTTTCTATGTTTTCTGAATGGTTGTATGGAACTACGGTCAAACCTATGCATTTCAACATGCGTTGGTGATACTTAATTATTATTATCATATATTTCAAAGCATATGATTCCGATACTATGACCCTTATTACACTCCACATATCAACCCAGGTAACCTTCGGATCTATTGCTGTTTATCACATACCTCAAACACATTTAATCAACATTCAGAAGAATCACAGCTGTAAAGACATTTGAACAGCTAATTCTGCTTATTTCACTGAATTATAAATCAAAATATCGTTTCCATATCTCATGCAATAGCCACATAGAAGACAATTCACCGAGTTCGTAGAGCAGCAAACTTTTCGTTTATTTTGGCTAGAATTCTGTCTGTGATTAATTTATCGTCTTCAACTTCATTATTATAACATTGCTAATTTACTCTTGAATGCTGCACTTTTTCAAGAAGAATAATTCATAAAGTTGTATCAAGAAAGATCAAGATTTAATCTACAAAATTTTATGTAAAACTATTCAAAAGATAAAATAATTAAACCAAAAAAAAAATTCTTCGTTAGATGAATGAAGTTTTCTTGAAACAATGGAAGCATACAATCTAGTGAATTTAGAAAAATTGAATTTTCTTCATTTCTCCACCACACTGGTGATTTGTCATGCTCAATTACTGTTTGTAATTGCAAGTAATGTTCTGGATCAGCTGTTTCTAATAATTCCTAAATATAAATCAAAGTTAGTAAATTCAAACAGATTTTGCTTGATATTTGATTGATTGTGTCATTCACATCATTTTATATATGACAAATATCATGTTATTATGATAATGATGATTATAATTAGACGATTATAATTAGCAATTATACAATTGTATGTCCCAAATTGGTAAATTTAAATAATTTTGCTTGGTATTTGATTGATTGAGATATTGATATCATTTTTATATCTGAAGTGTTATCATGTTATTATAATTATGATGATGATAATTAGGTGATGATAATTAGCAACTACACAATTACGCGGCTGCTTTTTTTTTGATTGAGATAGATTTTCAGGAAGATAAAGATATGTGATTCAGAAAAATGATACGAAAAAGAAATTTGCTTTAATTGCTTTAAATCTGTTAACAAATTTGAGGCAAAAATTTCGACATGTATTAAAATTTTAACGCTTTGTAAAATTCAAAATTCAATATTTAGATTAAACTGTTCATTTTCATATCCCGTAAAGCTTGGAGTTACTGGTGAAACGCATCGCAAATGAAAATTAACATTTCCATTAATTGCTAAACAACAAAATGTTTCATTTAATTTTAAGCAAATTTCAAAGTTTGAATTTTGCTTTAATTTTTTCAAACTAAACAAAAAATTTTTACTTGTTTAAGAAAAGAAGCAGTTAATATTCCTTTTTTATAAAATATTTTCTTTATAGTAACATTTAAGCTAATTGAAAAACAAATTTGTAGTATTTTAGGAAAAATAAACTGAAAGCATTTCCCTAACCCGATGTAACTTCCATGTTTTCAGGATGAAATGTTTCTTGAATATCATCTTCTTTTGTCAGTTGGGCTTGTGATAGTTGGCTGGAAAGGTTTGTTGTTGTTGAGCGTAAATTGTTCACAATTGTTTGCTCTGTAAGCAATTAATTAGCACAGTAATTTGTTAGTGAAATAAAATTAACATGAAATTACTTTTAGTTTTGATTAGCAAAAATTTAATTGCTAACAGTAAATGGGCCAAAAAAAAGTAGGCACAAAAAATTTTTGCAATTTTTTTTTCAATTCTAAAAAAAAAACTGGGACTTCTCATTTCTCACAACAAACAGATTTTTCAGACCCTCAAACATTCTTTGCAATTTTTTGGAAAAAAATTGCAAAAGAATTTTTTTGAACTTACATTTTTTTTGGCAATTTACCATTACTGGTTCTTTCTTTTTCCCTCTACTGTTAGTGCTTTTTTTTTCTTTTTTATTTATTGAGCCATACGATTAATTCATTTAAAGCACTTACAATAATAAGATAAACGAATTAGTGTTCATAATTATGTTGTAATAATGCAAAGAAGGCAAACTGTTCATTAAACAAGAAAAGTATGAGATGCCATGCCATTCAAGATCACTCAAACATGTTTAGGAAATTGACTGACAATAGCTTGAAAAAAGAATTTGAATTTTCATAAATTGAAGAAGATGAAGAAGCAGGAAAGAGATTTAAAACGACAAACTTCTTGAATCATTTTGCTTTTTTAAATATGATAAAACTGCAGGATTTAAAGTTGGCTTGCAACCTTTCTCCGAAATTTTCATCTTGCCATTTGTCGTTATACCATTCTTTTTAATTTTCAAACCATTTGAATCCATTCTATAATTTGAAAAAATCTTTAAGTTTTCTTTAATCAAACTTTTTGTAATTTTTATATTTCATTTGAAAAAAAAATTTGATAAAGTTTGCTCGAAAAAGTAATTTAAAAGTTGCACAATAATAATTTTTATTTTTTGAAAAAAGTTAAGTTTAATAAAATATTTTTAAAGTTTAATTTCTGAAAAAAAACAATTATATAAAAATGCATACTTAGTGTATGAGCATTACGTAAAGAATTAAGCTTATACAAAGTGTTTTATCATTGCAAATCATAATACTGTTACTTTTTACCTAAAAATATCTTTACTACTGATTAATAATAAATTTTAGTTTTTTATTATCTGACAAAATTTTGAATCCAATCATTTTCGCCGGTTTTTTTTTTCACAGTTTTCCACTTTTATCGCTTTTATTTATATTTGTATTTGTTCAATTTAGGTTTATTCGACTTGCATTGCTCGTATTTACTTGATATTTATATTTACTCCATTCATACTTACCCATATTCCCACTTATTCGATCTATACTTATTTAAGCTTATATTTGCTCATATTTATATCTTCTCACTTTTATAAATATAATTCATACATATATAAGCGATATTTATGCTTATTGTATTTATATTTATTCAGTTTTATAAATATAATCCATACATCTATATACATGTGTGTATACACACACGATATTTATATTTATAATTATTCAGTTTTATTATTTATATTTATTTTATTCATACTTATCCATAATGCTATTTATCCGATTTTTATATTTATTATATTTATATTTACCCATACTTATATTTATTTGATATTGAAAAAATTTTTGAAAAATTGAAAAAAAAAAGCGATGAAACAGACGCATCATGATCGAGCATCCAATATGAACCTTTGCCTTTTTCACCTTTTTTACGTGGTAGCTTAATGAATTGTTTATTCAATGAAAGATTATGTCGTATTGAATTCTGAAATTTATTTCATTTATCTTTTAATTATTCATCAAATGATAAAATTATTAGATATTTATCGAACTTTAATTTTACGGTTTAAAATTATTTTTTTTTAAAAAAAATTTACGGTGTTCAAAAAAAACGAGTGTTTATTATCATTCGAGGATTTCTTCTTTATACATATTCCTTCAGGTGATTCTCTCAGTTTACATATTCCCTCAGGTGTACCTATTCCCTCGGGTACAGATCTTTCATCTCCGACATTTTATTAAATGTTTTGATGAAAAAAGACAATAATATGAAAAAACGAAGAAATTAGAAAAAATTAATTGCAATTAAATTTTTCAAAAAAATTAGTAGTTTTAAAAATAAAATGAAATTTTCACCTGCCATGTTGTATCAGTTTTTCGATACCATGCAAAATTTTTTTTCACATAATCATAAATGTCACTAAGTAATACTTTACTCTGTCCATGATGTCGCATTGCTAATGTTATTAATTCAGCATAACTATAAGGTGGTTTGATTGCTTCTTTCGCAAAGTCAACATCTTTTGTCGTGCTGATTTTCTGGAATTTATTCATTAATAATTTAATTGTTCAACAATTAATGTAAACAACTAATTAAATTGAAGCAGAAAAAGTAAGGGCTATTTTTAAAACTTCTTAAAATTTCACTAATTTCTTTTTTAAATTTTTATCTTTAATCATCATAGATTTTCAAGTTAGGGAGTTTTTTTTCAAGAAGAAAAAAACTTTTGGAATTAAAAGAAATAATCTAATTAAAACTAATAATTTTCATTTGATTGTACGAATTAAGAGTGAGTGAATGAGAGACGAGTGTGTTTGTGTGTTTTTGGACAAATATTGAAATATTGAAAAAATTATGAAAAAGAATGATAAAAATTGATAATGATAAATGGTAAAAAAGTGGATGAAAAACGATAAAAAATTGTGATAAATGATAAAAAATTACGATAAAACTGAAAAAAGCTTTAGGATGATTTTTGCAAAGGTAAACGATTTTCAGGTAATATCGATTGGAATTAGCAGTTAGCAATAAGTAGCAACAGCAGTAGCTGTAATAGTTACATGGATTGGTGCTCTGCCACATTACTTCCTTGGTAATTGCTAATTCAAGTATGAAAGGTGTAAGGAATAATTTTCATGGTTGATGTATATGCTCTTTAATTGGTATGCATTGGCAAGGATATTGCTATCCATGCTAATACAGATAAATATGATAAAGCTAGCTATAGATGCAAAGTTGGTAAGATTCATTTTAAATTGATTACCGAATTTTGAAAGGAATTAATTTCGGAATGAGTTGCAAAACACAGTGAAAGCAATAATGAAGGGTGCAGTGTAGAAGACGTAATAACCGTGCAGTGTAGAAGACGTAACAACTAATTACTCATAGAATGTAGAAAATTTCGATGCTGAATTTTAATTCTTAAATTTTAATTCCCTAATTCTTTTAAATTTAATTTTTTTAACTTAGCTTTTCAATTCAAAATTTTTTTAACTCTTCGATTTTTTAAGATATCTTCATTATTGATCAGTTTCGTTTATATCAATTACTGCAAAAATAAATGATAAATTAATTTCGCTAATAACACTTCAAATAGGTTCGACTCATTATCAAATAGTTTGTTCCTATCGAATTCTATCATTTTAATCATTATTGGGTGATTTGAAACTGTAATTAAAAATTAAATCTTGAAATTTTATGACGAACAGCTAGATAATTTCATATTTTTTAGTTCAACAGTAAGTTTTATCGCAATTTGTAATTTGCGAATTAATCTATTAAACCTGAATAGATCAATATTAAATTCAACAGATCAAAAAAAAGTGCTAATTAATACATCAAATTTAAAATAGATCAAATTTAAAAAAAAATTAACTAATTAATTAACTTACGCAATCAAGTTTTTCTTTTTGATTAAATTAAAAGAAAAGAAAAAAAATTCTTACTTGATTATGGTAAAACCTCGAACGTTTTCTATGCTGCAAAAAATTCGAAGCAGGTGGATCAGGTGGGAAATGCAATGTTGATGATTTATGTTTTATGGAATCTGTTAGCCAATCAAGGCTTGGTAAATGACAATCTTCGTCATGCATTTATTTACCTGCCTTCCATCAATAATTTTTTCAAATACAAGCAAATTTTTGAAATGCTGAAAAATCAACGGATAAGATTAATTCGGGTTATTTTAATCAATAAACAAATTTTTACATCTGTCGTAAAAAAATTCAATAAATTTACAAGATTTGTCATTAAAAATAGACAACTGAATTCACTAGCAAAAATTTTTGCAATAATCATTCCAAATATATTTAAAAATTAAAATTGAGAAATCAATTAATAATAAAAACAAATTTCATGCAATATAAGTCTTAATTTATAAAATGCTTGAAAGTGTAAAGAGATTGGATGAGAAGAAATTCAGGAAAAGCTTTCGGGGTAGGAAAAGTAGAAGTGGAAAGCAAAATTGAGTGGGAGGGCGATAGAGGGACATTGGTGAGGGACACTGGTAGTAAGTGGGCGTAGCAGTGTCATGGATAGGGGGAGGGGGACTAGGAAGTAGAGCGCAATCATCATTTGTTAGCCATCGGTGACAGTCTGCCCCAAGGCACCAAATACTAATACTTCCCCACCTGGACTCAAAGAGCACGAGAGTGTGAATAAGCCCAATTACATTTGACCTATTGCCTACCGATTCTTTTCAAAAATTTTGTTAAGCTAAATTTTAAAGCATTATATTTTCAGCAAAGTTTCTTTCAAAAAAAAAAAAAAGAAGGATAAAAAACCAACATATACACCTTGAGAAATTTTAATTTAAATACCTATAATTAAATAATAAAATTTTCATTAATTTTTGGAATGAATTAAATATAGAATTTTAAAGATGAAATTAGAAAATTATAGTTATTCGTACCAAAAAAAAATAGTTATTCCATTCAATCAGAGTAACAAATATCAAACGCAAAATCTGAAAAATAAATAGAAAAATAGAGATGTCACATGAAACAAAAGAAAATGACGAGGTTTTTTTCTTTTATTTCATTTATTTTAAAAACAAATAAAAACAAATGATGATTAATTATATTCAATTTACTGCGCTAATTGGCTATGAAATTTTAGCAGAATATTTGAAAAATGAAAATGATCGGAGAAAGATGAAAGAGAAAAATTGCTTAAGTTTGTTGTTGTCCTATGTCCCATGTCCTCTCCCCCTGATCATGCTTCATGTGTGTGCTCCATATGTGCATTCATCAATTCCTCATTTATTAATATGCTACTATGACAACGAAAATTGACACCTAAATGTATTATCAACATCAACATTAGCATCATCAGCATCATCCATCATCATCATCATCATCATCATCATAATCATCATCATCATCATCATCATCATCATCATCATCATCATCATCATCATCATCATTATCATCAATCATCATTTTGCTATCGTTAATTTGCAGTTCTATTATTTTTGCCAATGCTCATTTCTTAATGACAGTTACTATTTATTAATTAATTTCACTTAAGTACATTTCATCGATTATTTATGAAATATTTTTCAAAAATTTAGCAGAAAAAAAATTATGCTAATAAACGATGACTACTTTTTAACTTTCTCATTGTAATAATTATTTATTTACTTTTTTAAATAAAGTATATTGACAATATTACATTTTTTAATTACAGTAATTAATTTTTAGAAAATGAAAAGTCAAATGGAAAAAGAATGGAACGAGATTTTTTTTTCCAAGTAATTTTTATCCACAATTAATATTTTGTGTCCTTTTATTTATTACAATTAATATTTCCCTCATGCTAATATGCTGATATTATATAATGCAAACATTGCTATGGGACAGAATTCCTGATACAACGATTCATTGCTAACTGAAATTCATTTCAGCGCTGAACTCATTAAACTAATACAATCTTCCATAGAAGCTTTCATTGAGCTCTTGCCATAATAAATACAATCATTTTGTTATTTATTTATTACTCAAAATATTTTCGGATAAAAATGGAAAAAGAAGGATGTGAAATTTTAACATATAAACAAAATTTAGCAAAAAAAATTTTTTTTTAAATTTAGCAAAACAATTTTTTTTGATAAAAGTAATGGAAAAAGAAGGATGCAAAAATTTTTTTTATAATGGATAAACAATAATTCAGTAAAATAATTTTTTTATTTTTTTTGAAGTGCTTTACTTAACTAGTTTAGTTTTAAAACAAATTTTCAACAATGAAATTTTAGCTGTAATTTTTACCAAAACTTAAATAAAATTTGTTACAAAGATTTTTTTCTGCTTTTTACTGTTTAATATTTGATAAGTCAAATTTCTGCTGTTTTATTTAATGTTTCAAATTTATCCATGCCTTCATCGTAAATTATTATTCAATTTGATATTCCAATAGCTGAAATATTCTTAGTGAAACAGTTTTCATTTAATTATTTAATATTTTTTTTTTGTTAGAAAGCAATAAGCTTATAAGTTGAGCCATGTTTTATCAATAAATTCCAATTATATTATCATTTGTATTATTATTAGTATTACTATAATTATTAATTATTATTATTAATGCAATTATTATTATAACTTGCCATTAATAGTAGTATAATTAGTAATAGCATAATTAGTAGTAGTAGTAGTAGTAGTAGTAGTAGTAGTAGTAGTAGTAATAATAATAATAATAATAATAATAATAATAATAATAATAATAATAAT
>JARVGP010001156.1:0-21613 GCA_029876185.1 Mansonella ozzardi
AAAAAAAAAAAAAAAAAAAAAAACGCATAGTTATTGATTATAAATTATCCAGCGTACATTTTTTGTGCTTCTCGTTGTTTTTGACCGTCTTTACAGATGGAATGTGAAATGACATTTCTATAAACTATATGGTATCAATTATTTCTTGTTAAAGTTTTTATAATGAAACTTGGCTAGTTTACGGTTTTGCTAATATTTTATAGATCATCCAGAAAATACTACAGTCGTTATATGATCGCGTTATGTTTAGGTACGGGAATGCATTGATCGAATAATCCTTATTCGATCATGACTAAGCTTATTGCATATTTCAAACTTTGGTTAATTTAGAAAAATTATGACAATACAATAGTCACTAAATTTTTATTGGCTATTTTTTTACTGCCTTAACAACCACTTTTTCGAAAGAATTACTAATAAAGTTGAACGGAAACAGTATAATTTATAATAATAGTATATTTGTATATTCCATTTACTCTACTTAATTGCTATTTACATTTTATATCATTTTTTTCATTACAAAATTTGATGGATAAATTTTGGAATTGTGAAAATATTTGTAAAGATCATTCCTTTAAAAGATCTTTTTCTTTTTGACTTACTTATATATTTATGTTAGCATTTTCTATATCAAATTAAAGTTTGAATTTTGCGTTATATCAATGCGAGAATAAATATTCTGTAAAAAATTTAGTATAAACTTTCTAGTAAAATGAATAAATATAAAAAATAAAAAGATGTAAAAATAAAAAATAACAGTCTATGATTTTTAATCTTTCAAAACTTTTTTACCAATGTACAATTACTACTACAGAATGATTTGGAACATGAAATAAGTTTCTTCATATAGGTTGCTTAAAAGATGCTTAGAAGTTTTGAGATTAGTTTTGCTATATAAGTATATATATATATATATATTTTAAAATGAGAAATTTTTTAGAAAGTATTAAATAAAGGATTAGTACCTCTGGAGATACGATTATTTCGTCAGTATTTATTCGCAAGACCATAAGATCTGTACGAAGCTTGAACATAAAGTTTTTAATAAAGTAATGAAGTAAACATACAACTGGTACTTTCGATCACAAATATCTCAGCACAATTTTGAAAAGATTAATTAATGCATTTCCATCGAGTATTAAGTCATATAATTCCAGCAGAATTCTTACAACTGGCATTTCTACATAATCATAAGACTGATTAGTCTAATGGAGTGAGACAGTGAGACAGATAGTCAGAGGAATGAGTTGGTATGTTCGAGATGACAATGATAAGAATGTATCTAAGCATACTGACAATTTTAGCAGTGAAATTTCTACTGAACTGCGACAAATTTACTGTCTCCATTGATAGCGGTGAGTCGATATGAACAAAAAATAGAAGTCGTCGACGGTATTAGTTCGGTATTAGTTCATTTCACCATTTTCATTGAGACCGCATAAGAAAGCGTCACTATTCCGTTTCTTTTTTATCTTTACGGTAATTCCGATACTCCGGTTTCAACTCCCACATCGATTTATGTGGTGGCATTGTATTGTACACAGCGATTTCTGTTAATATTTCTTTAACGAATCCCTAAAAATGCGAATTGAAACAAATTATTACGAAATAGAAGTTTAGGATAGAAACAATACAAAAGTATTTTAAGATATTTACTGATTAACTTTAAGTAACACTGTGCAAAATGGGTAGAAAGTATGGTGAAAAGAAATGAGAAGGAGTAAAAAATAAGGAACATAGCGTAATGTCAGCAGCACAAGCTAAAAATTTAATCTTGCCTTTCAGAAGGATCACGGATTTGGGGGCAAAAGAAATATGAAATCAGACCAAACATGTGTATTAACGATATGGGAACAAGTGTTAAGCTTTTAAATATACAAATTTTTAGATTTTATCTTTCCAACTCGCTTCAACAACAAAATATGAACGAAATAAAACGAACCGGAGGCTGATTGGTAAGTTTCTGCAAGTCAACTAATCGGTAATACTGATGTTTTTCAAAAGCATGAAATAGTGCTTGTCGAACAACATCCTTATCGGCACGAACTGTTTTCGCCCCTTCCTTCTTCTGCTTTTCTCTAGCTAACTGAAACAAAATAAAACCGAAATTTCATTATAGCAAAATGTTGAATCTTTATATATGAGATATAGAATCAGACTTTGAATTTACGAATAAAATATTTTACGTAAAGGCAGTTACAGTAATCTGTAAGATTTATAATTCAGACCATTTCCGCATGAACAGCAATGGGCTTGAATTTCACTTCAGCTTTTTCCATTTGTTTCACATGTCGTTTCGGCTGACTACTCCTTTCTATTTGCTTTCTGTAAAATTTCCATATTAATAAAAATAAGTTGACTTCATAGACTATGCAACTTTGAACTTTTATGGGTTGCTGTACTACTACTCTTTTTAATGGTCTGCAGTACATGAAAAAAACGTTAAAATGTGAAGTGAAACTTCATACTTTCGGTAATGTCATTTGTAGGCACGTATATCCTAGACTTCGACCTTGAATTTTACTTCATTATAAACAGAATTCTCTCATTAAAATACCTGACACACAATTACGTAAAGAATTTCAAAATATACATTTTCATTCGCATATAATCAGCGGTTTGAGGAGGCCTACAGTCAGCTCTTTTCACAACTCGTCCTTCAATACTTAAACGACCGGAGCATATGTTAGCATCTTCATTTAGGCCACTTTTATCTGAATAATTCCACAGCTAATATGAGTTCAAACATAAATCTTTGAAAGAATGAAGAGAATGATCTTGGCTAAATTAAAAATGCTAAAATTGTTATTGCAAATATAAATATAACAAAGACCTTCACAGAGCACAGCTAACGACTGACTCCTAATATCGCCGATAACAAAACTGTGTTCACTTGGTATTGAGAGACCTGCTTGTTTACTTTTTACGGCACTGATTCGATTACTGCGTGACGCTGATAGTGAGCTCACAAATGAGTCCGATGATGATGCCTCTTTATCAGGACCTAAAAAGGAATCTTAATTAATACAAATTAATGCGGACATGAATTGCAAGGCAATTTTTGATCATATTAAACACATTGATTCAATATCACATTTGTCACAGCGCTCAATTTTCATATATCTAGAAAGTTAAAGTAAAAAGGAATATCCAGAACGATGAGAAAACAAATCAATAAATAAATATAGCAAACTTGGTGAATTCATTCCACATGAATTTGGGTTGCTTTTAAATACCAAATCAGTTTTTCCATTAACTGTTTTGATTACTAACCGCCCAACATCATGACCGACATTCTTCTCCCATATCTCGGACAAATATCTCGGCACCTATAAATTTATATTTGATTATTATGAAAAGAATGATTTAACGTAAAAAAGATCGGAAATATCAATGGAAGAGGACTGGGCACTATGCCACAGCACTGCGTGTATTTGACACTCCACAAAGATGGAATTCATGACTGCCAAGGAAGTAAATTGCTTCATTGATCAAATCAGCCTATGTTCACATTTCATTAAAATTATTGCTGGGATAACCTCGGAAGAGAATAATAGTCGTAAAATCATTCCTTCCAATCAAGCTTCTTCTAGAGTTCAACTAAGCAAACATTTAAATTCAGCTTAATTTGATTTTAACAGCAGTGAAATGCTATCGTTATCGTATTTTCAGTGAAAATTATTGAAACTTACCTTTACAAGCCATACTCCTCGCTTTGCGCAATCACTATCGACGTGATCATTAAATCTTCGTTTACCACTGGAGTTCATCCTATTAAAATTCAGAAAAACTTAATAAATAAAATCCTGCAAGTATCAAGCATTTAAATGGATATCCCCGAAAACGCCTGATCATGTCGGCTCAAATGATACAGCAAAGACATGCTAACATCTCAAAATTCTTTTTAACTACTCTGAACACAACATGCTCATATCAAACACTTTACAAAGGCATCAGAACATCCACATTTCATCTATTGCAAGTGTATTAAACATAAAAATTACCCTTTGTTAAATTCTATTAGCACTAGTTTTAATTACTACAATCATAATCATATGATTGCACATATTATATATCATAAAATATTTCAAAATTAGCTACCAACTAGAAAATCACATTTTAGTCAAATTTTTTTTTTATTAAGAAACAATATGAAAACTCATTTACTGCAAAAATAATATAATAAAAAGGAAAAGAATACTAAACTGCTTCATTCCTGCGTTTCCTTATTACTTAGACGACAACATTTTACAAACGAATAGCAGAGGAATTACGACTTAAAAAATATCAATCTAACCACATCGCAGCGAATACTCAAGTTTCATAGGATCATAAACAATGGAGCTCAATTCTGTGAGAAAGTACCAACGAGATCACCAGGAATAATAAGATAATACTTTCAGGAGAAAAAGAATACGATACATCAATAGAGCATAGCATCCTATTCATTTTACTAAACAAGAAGAGAAAACATAAATATGACAATAGCAAAGCATTATTGTAAAATTTTGATTATTTCAGAGTTATTTAAAAAATCACTCAAGATTTAAGACATAAATTAAAGAATTATGAAAAACTGGGAATAATAAAGAGTGACTGATAGTCATCGGAACATATATAGAATAAAATTACAATGCTAATTAAAGTAAGCAGTCTTCAAAATTTTACAGATTTTCATTGGACAGCATAGAGACGACAGCAAGGAAAAAATATTCTTGACAACCTAGTTATAATATATTTGTCATTTTTCGCTCTTCCCACTTTTAACACAATCTTTTTTGAAATATGAATCCATTATATATGAAGTAATTATTGGCACAGTTTTGAGCTACTAGTACTTACAAAGATAGTGTGCATAACATGAGACAAATAATACAAAAGTAACAAATTCGCAAGAGATTAAACTTTACAAGATTATCAAATGAAGAAATGAAATTAAATACAGCATATTTTACAAATTGTAATGTCTTTTACTAATTTACATATTCAAAACGATGAATTACGAGTGGAAAGAAACGGGACAAGTGTTATCATTCTCGAAGAAATGATAATTATTACTTATAACTCACTTAAGTCAGAAAATCAATTATCGTTAACGTTTATTATGCAATAACAAATTAGCCGCTTCTGAAGCATCATTGCCACATTGGTATAAAGCCTCCCTGACATCTTCCCGAGATCCAAGGCCCATATCCACAAGTTGACGCACCTGATCTTCGTTATGCAGTGCATTCCCTAAATGTTCTAGCAATAAGCAAATCGCTTGTCTTTTATTGCAGGAGCCCATAACGTTTGTTGATATATATCACCAATAAGTTTTGGAAATTTTGCAATTAAGGAAACGAAGAATAATGATTTTTAAACATAATTCCCGAAAATATTAAGAAAACAAATGGAAAAAATACCAGTGGATGCCCTGCCCAATAATCGATTCAAAAAACGAAGCTCATTACCGTTGGGATGCATCTGAAACTTCGCCTGATGTATTATTTTTAGTAATAAACATAAAAAGTGAAAAATTTTATTACAAACTCAGTGCTCAAACAAACATTTAGGAATATTTAAATTCGAGGAAAAGGGTAGTTAAACCGCAATGGATAGAACCGAATGCAAGATAATCATAAGCAGCCATTAATTACTGCTACAGCATTCATTCTATGTGCAACATTTTTCAAAGTTATTATTCATTTCGATTGGGAGTTACTTCAACTTAGTGTGAATTTGAAGCTAAAGTAGCAAAACGTATTGAATTTTCGAATTTACTATGAAAAAAAGACAAAAATACAAATCATCCATTTCAAATAGAACTACATTAATTGCAAAATGCGTCTTACCCGTCCACTCCTGTAAACACGTTGCATTTGCCCAAACATTAACCTCCTTTCGTAGTTATCTAGAACATCTATCCTCTGTCTCTCAATCGTTGCTGCTACTGGTAAAACACTTCCCTGCAAAAACCTATTTGTAAATAACCGATGTATAATCTAATATGTAACCTAATTTGCAAAACTCCATCAGTAAAATAGCGTTATGCTGGTCAAAATCCCTTTTTAATTCAGTAAAATAACCTCTCTTCCAAATTCACCGCAATCGGCAAATTTTTGGAACAGCCAACCAACCGGATTTGAAGTAGAACAAAATAGTCGAACAAGAAAATTTGGCACAAAATTAACTTTTGTATAAAACTGCGGATATAACAGAATGCTTGAAGCGCCCGCTGTACATGCAATTAAAACCGGCTTCGATAATGAAAGTAGCTGAAATAAACAAAAGCTGAAAAAACTAGAAACTTTGCAGTAAAAATCATATTACAAATAGAGCCGCACAGTTTTAGCTTAAATCAAGTTTTACTGGTTATTGGATTGCCATAAACAAGCACAGTCCTATAGCGGATATCATATATATATATATATATATATATATATTTGAACATACTGAACAGAAGGAAATCCATCGCTAACATTTTTTATCAGTAATCAAGGCTAATGCCTTTATAATTGAATACACAATCATCCTTGAGCGGAATGAACTGGTATGAAAAAACATTTGCCAACATTTGCCTTCTCACCATTAAATTTTCTGAGGTAAAATTAAAAATTTTCGCTTGAAAAACAAGAAGTTGTGTTTTTACTAGAACTAAAATTAGCACAAAAAAGAACCTGAATATACATAATAAACGGAAAGCTGTGGGCTGATAATGATAAGCCGAATATACTAGCATACGGAACTAATGGTATCTCTTTCAGATAGGCTAAATATAATGCAGTGAGCAAATCATACGGTCCAATAACAAAATACATAGTTGATGGAATATAACCATATAACCGTGAGAGAATAAAATAAACAGCTATCTCCACAGCGATTCCATGAAGAGAACTGACTAAGATGAAGTTCTGTAAGTAAATATTGCTTCATAATTAATTTAATGGTATTTAAGATTTTACTAAGACTTGAGTTGAGGAATTAAGATTTTTGTTTACTGGATATCCGCCAAATTCTAATAAAGCTGAGGCTTTCGATAACGGAAATCAAATCTGCTGAATCATCTATTTATCAAAGTAATCCAAATAGTTGCTTCAGTCAAACTCTTTTATGACTCATATTTGCATTTGGGACGACACCATGTGATCACGCAATGAATCATCCTCCTAATTTTTAGTGATCAGATATGTACTATTATAACTTTGGTTCAGAATATAAAACAAAATAAGTCACCAAAAATTTGAGAGAACCAAAGCGACGTTCAACCAATCGACCGTAATACAACAAAATCAATCCACTAACAAGTGACGAAGGACTTCGAAAAATCAATTTCGATGAAACCATTCGGAAAATCTAAAACACGTTGAATTAATTGATATTGATGATGACAAACACTAATAATGAATTAACTGCTATCAGTTATAGCGATTCACAATAACATCCTTAACTTATAAAAGCAATATTCATTTCTTTATATGCTTACCCCTTTAACGGAAATGATATTTCCCAATGATGGACCAATCCAAGAATCGAAATCACTAATACTTAAATACATGTAACTGATAGAACTGAACAGTGTGATCAAAAACCTGAAATCACTTTTTTCATCCCAGTAAATATCTTTAAGTACAAGCTACCATAGCATAGGTATTTACTTTGCAGTTATTACTAAGAAGTAAAGCAACTTCAAACTTACAGCTACCGCTAAAAATTAACAAGAATATGAAGCAAATTTTGTAGTAGGAATAAAATAGTAGTATCACAAAACTAAACCTATCTTATCTCTTGAATTAGTTCGCTATAATTTATTACATTTCTAACCTGATACATGTTGAGTTGCTTAACAATGTATATCAAAACAAACCCACAAACAAACGATTGATTTCAAATCAAAAGTGTCAAAAAATGGAAAATGAAGTTCTTACCATGCTTTCGTGATTGGTGCATATTTAAAAAAGTCTTGATTTTGCATTTGATACTGTCCTCTCCTTGCATGGTGCATATCTGAAACAGTATAAATCCACTCAACTGATAACAAGTACTCTTCTTGTACAATAATAACTATAATGCCTTAAGACATGAGATAGAACTAGAAGATGGAAATCTATGATGAACATAATCGTTCAGATAATTGAAACCAAACATCGCAGTTATCAAAATGTAGCCTATGGTCTTAGATAAAGTTTTAATTCATCTTAGCTTTTCTTATTTGACACGTAACGTAAGTTTAATTTTCATTACTAATAAAGAAATTTCTTGCAATCATTATCTTAGCTAACTTTCTTTGCATTAATCTCTTTTTGGAAGTTTCATTAAAAATTTTCTGCAGTTTTAGCAAGTAACTCGAATAAGCTCATAGGTCGTAACAATTTCTAACAGCATCATCATATAAATGAGAAATTTCCGAAATTCAATTTAGGGGATTCGAGAATTCCCGACTGTCACCAAGCATTATTGCATCAGCAACACAGAAATTGAAGAGTGGAATAAGTTTTTCATAGCAGTACTTGGTCAAGAAGCATAAACCAGATAAGACCCCAACGACTAAGTAGTGTATGCGTAAAGTTCGTCACGTTGGGTCATTTGAATTTGGGATGACAGGTGGTGATGATTCAAAGAGAAGATACAAGGATTCTCTGGAACAATATGTTAAATTTTGCAATATAAAAGCTTAGAAAGAACTTACCAGTACTATCTAGAGAGACTTTCCAGCGGTACTTTTTGCAACTCGACTTTCCTTCGTCAGTGCTTTTAGTTCACATTGCTCTCCATTCAAGAGACATTGACATTCATAACAGTGATGCTTGAAAGCTTTAAAAGCATACATAAAATCAATCTGAAAGAGAAAAAAATAACTCAGAATGAATCAGATCATGTTAAACATCCATTCACATAAGGTGTCGAAAAAAATCCAAGCAAATTTTTTTCTATAATTCATATAGATATTTTGATTATAATTGTAGTGGATGGTAATTAAATTTTTTATTCTCACGGTTCAAATCATTATATCTACAACAATAGACAAAGTCCACTCATTGTATTGTTGTAAATGTTCCTTTTTTGTTATCATTGTTTAAATCTCTATGTTTGTGATAGTAAATCAAAGTACCTATTGTAACCGATTAAAGTTTCATACGTGTAATCTACAAATATGTAATTCTTTCTCCATGTATTCCTGAAAAAGTAATCATCCTCTAAACAAAGTCCAAAAGTCCAAATCTTTTTTTATCCGTGCATATCACTATTACTATTACTAATACTATTAAAAGAATGGAGACAACTATAAGAAGTTGTGTTTTCTAGCGTAACGATCTTAGTAGGGAGTAGATAATTCCAACCCAAAACCAATCACATGCAGCAGAACTTTTACTCTAGTGAAGGTTTTCTTGGGAAGTTCAATTTGGATGATATTAGGAGAGATATTTCACACTATGACCTCTGCACTTGCAACAAGCATTTAATCTTTGTTCAGAAGTTTAACCATGATGATGGGATTGTTGAAGAAGATGGAAAATGCTGGAGATACAAGTGCGGAAGTCTGGGAATATGGTTGAAGAGTTGAATTTAAATGAAAGGAGACGCGAAATTGTAAGACATTTTTGAGATGTTTGGAATTGCTTTACAATTTGAATTTAGATTGAAATCCAAGTACCTTGCTGCTACTGATTTTAATGCGAGTTGAGGGCGAACGAAAGATAAAAGAGACAAGAAGAAATGACCGGCAGTGGCGAAGCTGGACCGACTACCTCATCATCCTCGTCATCAACGCAAGTGGACAGTCAAGTGGTTATGCACACTGTCGTTCCATTGCCTGAATGTCCACACTTGGCCGAGGTAATTTTGGTTTTCTTTATGAGTTTTGGAACAATTATTTTTGTTATCAAAGATTAAATTTTAGTTTTCAGGGTCATATCATAGACTCGAATTTAATGTTTATTCTAGAATTGTTGTAGTTTTTCGAGCTGTCAGTTAAATTCTTGTCCGAATTTCAGACTTTTTGAAATGACAAGAGTTCATGGGATACATGAGATAAAAGTATGTGAGTGGACTCCTACAAACGCTTCCTTATATTTTTTTCATTGAATTGAAGATTCAGCCTGGATTAATTGGTAGAAAAGTGGGAGTTGAAAGATCTAAATATTGCAATAAGGATTTCCATTTGTAGAGATTCTATAAATGCCTGTCAGATATATGGGAATTACTTGCTGAAGTCTTCAGAAAGCATTTGTGTAATGCTTAAAAGTCTTAACGAAGATTAGATTTCTGCTGTTATTCTCTGTGATTGGTTTTAGATAAACAGTTTCAAACAATTGGTCTAACATAATCCTACTGTTGCTGAATTCTACGCCCGTAATAAAATTCATTATGATAATCTAGCTGTTTGATCTCCTGTATGTGGTCTATAATCTCAATGCGTTTTCAAAAGTTGTTGCTTTGTGTGCACATAAATTATGGCTTCAGATTAGAGAACTTCCTGCTGAAGGTGTCAATGCATCAGCATCTTGTTCGGAATGCCGCTCTAACGTTGAACAGTGGGTTTGCCTAACTTGCTACTCGGTTCGATTTTAAAAATGTTGGCATTATCATATTAGCCTAGTATCAAGAAAGATTTGCAAGTATTTAAATTCCGATTATGGTCGGTTATTTTTTGTTTACAAATCAGCTGTCAGTGATTTTTGCACTGAAATATGGGAAACATTTCGTAACTGAACACGCATCTTTTCCGTGTTATAGCCGATTTGAGCTGAGATGGTCATTGCTTTGATCTCCAAAAATAATTATTGCGATGTAGATGGATTGCTCTTTTTAATACGCATTAAACTTATAAGAAATAGATTTCTTATTCCAGGTTAACTGCGGCCGTTACATTGCTGGTCACGCCATGAATCATCAGATGCGTACTGGGCATTCCATGGTATTGAGTTTAACTGATCTCTCGGTCTGGTGTTATCCCTGTGGATCATATGTACACCATGAAGCATTGATTCCTGCAAAGAGTGCAGTACATCAGTCTAAATTCGGTATTCCTATTCCATTGCCAGAAGAATCTGGATCTGGGAATCCTGGATTTGATTGATCGCCAAATTTTATGCTTTAAATGAAGATTTCGAAGTAATTGGTACTTTCAAATAACGATTTTGCTTTACTGCTTTTGCGTTACTCGTTTGTTCATTCGTTGAGATTGAGAGTCAACTGAAACCATCACTTCTGAATTTCCTTGAAATGCAAGTTATAGGAAGTGCCTTGTAAATCCCAACCTCTCCATGTTTTCTTTTGTCGCACTGTTTATGCCATAAATTTTTAATTGCTGTCATATTAATATAAAAAAACTTTCTCATTGTCACTTAATTTTCTGTAATTTGGATTGTGAAATCATAACGAAATTCGGGAAGGTTCTGAACTATGAGAAGTCGAAACATACGTTTTTAAAATAGCTTCTTTTAGAGCTTTTACAGCTGGATTCCGGAAGATCTGATGTTTATATGGCTTCATAGTGGAAGATAAAGAATGTTGAGTAAAAAACCTTTCCGGATTTCCGTGAATAATGTAATGTTTGCATTTCTTTTTTGGGTTGTTTGTTGGTGCAGATCTATAGATGTTGCGTGAGGTGTTTTAGGGGACTGGAATTGCTGATTCTATAAAAAAGGATCTGGAGTTTTCTTTGGAAGTGTTTAGCAAGTCGGGTTTTGAAATTGGAGCTTTTTCGGCTGGAGTTCTCAGTATGGAAAAAAAAATCTAGCATTTGTGGTGGGGTCAGTATCGCGTCCTTGTGATGTTAATAAAATAGTTGTTATCAAGCAAAGAAAAAATGAGGTTGTGGAGAGGTGGATACGATTGCATTGCAGCATACAGATAGGAATATTCGAGATTTTGATAATTCAGCGGATATGGAGGTTTTGTCATGTGTTAGCTGGGAAGTATAAGTGGAAGAGGGATTTGACGTACTGTTCCTTCCATGTAAGGTGTTTGGTTGCTTATCTTATCAATCTATCAAGTATTTTTGCCACATCTAAGTCAGGAGAATTGTATCTACTTACGACCAGTTTTTTTTTTGCCTTTTTAAATTATTTTAACTTCTGTAATTGTTTTTGTCTATTTTTATATTCTAAAAATAATTGGATTTCTTTTATAAAATTTCCTCTCAGATTTCTTTTGTATTTGATAGATTCATGTTCATTTATATGACATAAGTGAAACATATAGGATGGAATTATTTGTGCATTGCTATCTACCATAAATCGGTTCTCATTGTCAAATCTACAATGTTACCATACATTTTAACGATCATCGGGAAGGACGGGTTACATGTTATGAACTTCTCTGTTGTTGGCAAAAAAAAAAAAATCGTTCAAAAGACTATTCAAAAAAAAAAAGAAACATAAAGAAATAAAACAGTAATTTATGAAAGAAACTCATTACTACTTGTCGCGACCCGTGATATTTTTAATTTATGAAGTAGTATTGGGTAGTTGGTTTATACTGAATTTGAAAAATTGGCATGGTAACTTTCAAAAGTTACTTTTTGACATGGAAGAGATTATTTTATTACCCAAAGTGCGAAATGTATATGGTACTGTGCCGCATAAATTAGTGCACAGTTTATCTGAAGAATCAAAACGTACCTGTACTAATAAGTAAATTTTAATTTAGGAGAAAATTGGAATGAATTGTTCAAATGTTCTAAATAAGTTGTACAATTCTAACCCAATTGTACTTGTCAAATCTTAGCATATTCTTCTGTCAGCTTTCAAATTGTTCGGTTGTTGTTCTGTGGAAGAAGGCAAAAATGGAAAAAATTCAGTGTTCAATGTAACACCAATTAAGATGAAAAGGAAAACAGCAGTATCTATCACAGTATTGTTTTACATGAAGTTAATAAGTTGTAAATGCTGACTATAATGAGTTTAATCAGGATTTATTAGTAATACATGTAAATTGAGAGCTGAAATGAACTAATTTCTGGACTAATTAATGTCCCCTTCCATAGTTACGCATTTTATAGTTAAACATTAAACGGAATCCCGGTAAGTTTCAGATTACAATGAATGCCTAAAGCATACCGCGTGTTCGTTGCCTGGGTGACGATTTTTGGTCAGGTATGGAATAATGTATATCTTATTAGCTGCCTAATATGTTAGGCAGGCTCAACATCTCTAGCATTTTTATTAACCAATTCAGTGAACTGCATTGAATTAGATAAAGGTTATAAAACTTTTGCAAAGTTTCTTTGGCAAAACGAGAAGCGCATGTATGATTTTATGGGAATATTTAATTTCAAATGAGGGAAGTACTAGTTCTAGGAGGAGCGCTGTTTGATTTTTTTTTTTTAATTTTTTACGCAACTACCATATTTTCTTTTATCTTATTCATTGCTTTTTCGAGCTTGATTTATGTAATAGGATCCTATAAGGGTTTTTAGCTTAGTTTTAAAAAAAAAGTGACATTAGTTTCAAACCCGAATGTGTTGGAAATTTTGCAATATTTTTAACAACATTTCAAACTTATTTTTTAGAATAAGTTTATGCCACTTTTGAATAGCTTTTTTTGAAATCTTAACAATTTATGTCTTTGTTTCAAATTATTCGTACTTCATCGCTTCATGACACACTGAATAAAGTTTTTTACCTTTCTGGATATCATTTTTTAATTGTAATATGCAAGAAATGTTAATTACTTGTAATTTCTTTTTATGCTGTTTCCTTTGAAAATTAAAAGCCCAGTTATTTGCCTTATTCATCCATTGTATTCGGGCCAAAAATTACACGTAATATTCACCATTTTATTCCAACGATTGGCACATTATTGTTTGATTCAAATAAAGCACCAGTTAACCAATTTGCAAAATTTGTAAATTTTTATTTTTTCCAGTCCAAGCAATGCGTTTGAAACAATATTGAAAGCAGAAAATGCATAGTTTATCTATACATAATGAATCAACGACAGCGGAAACAATTCGGTTCAGCAGGAAATCTTGCCATAAAAGGTGATATTTCCGATTTCTTGAAAATTGTCCATTTATCATTCTTCCGTATTTTTTTTTATTTCTCATATTTTAATGGCCTATCTATAAGCAGTATATTAATATTCCAGTCCATATTTCGTATTAAATTTTTATTGCTCCTTGGCGACATATGTAATCTATTTGCACTTTTATCAAATTTAAAATGTCTTATCGTTTATAGGTAGTGAAATTGAATGCTATACATAATTTTTAAATGCTTTGAAAGTATGTGTAATGTGTATCTTTAGGATATATCGATAAGGCTTTAAATCAATCCTTGATAAAAAGAAACAGCTTGTGTTTATTGTTATTTGTCTAGTACTATTACGAGATTTAATTAGATCCCCTGCAAAAATTCTAGGTACAGGCTATATGGGTTTCGATAATACATCATACCATAGGCTGCAAAATGTTCTATCATCTGCAGCAGGAATATCACAAAAAGCAGCAGCGCGTCGGACAACGTCCACGTCCACGTCCACGACAACTACTGCAAAGACAACACTTCGAAAAAGTGGCAGTATTGGAAATTTACGCAGTGTGGTCAATTCCTCAATGCCATCAATTAAAACTACTCTAAAAGAGTAATTCTTTAAACCCACTAAATAATATATTTTATCAAAAGTCTAATAAAAATTTCCCACCAATATTAAAGTTCCTTCGTCAAACATTCAGAACGAGAATATGTCCATGTCAACAAAGTGGTCTCGATCAATCAGCAAATCATCTGCAAGAGCAATATACGCGACAATTGCAACAGCAAATTTATTTTTTGGAACTTGAAAATAATTACTTGTAAGTTTGGATTCATTCTTCTTGTAAATGCACTTTAATTCAATCCTGAACTGTTGAATTTTGCTTATTTTTAAAATTTTAGTTCAGTTTTTTTCTTCTTTTCATTTATGACTGATTATTCCAACATAGTTTTGATCTCTTTACCTGCAACAATTTGAAAGGTTGTTTTTGTTGTAGTTGCATTCATAAGGGAAGATCATTTGTATCGGGAAGTAACATGAATTTCAACAATTTCTGAATAATCTCCAAATGATTAATATTTTATTCAGGAAACACGGTGCTGGGAAGTTGTTTTTAAAAAACGAAGAAAATGATGATTCATATCGCAGTAATTCTTCACCACCTCTAAGTTTGACCGCAAATTTAGTTGTACCACGAGAATGCGAGTCATTTAAAGCTGGTGTTCCGGAAGATGACAAGGAGAAGCCATGGAGAGGAAGAAAAAGAGTTTCTTATGCAGAACCTGAGGTGACGGAAACATCTACTAATTCAAACGGCTACGACTTAAAACAATCATCATATACGGCTGACCAAGCTGAATTATTACATAAATTAGAGGAATCATATCAGGTCATTTATTATATTGCTAACATTTATGATTCGAAAAACGAAACAAAAATTGTCATTTAGTGCTTGCTCCCGTATAAGCTAATACATATAGTCCAGTTGTAATTATCATTTCTGGCATTGAATTACTATCTTTTACTGACTTTTTCACACTTTCAAAATCAGTAATCGAATTCGACAGCTCTCTTTCAGAGGGAACGAAAACTGGAGGAACGTTTGAAACAGAAAACAACCGAAGTTGAGAGGATCGCTTATGAAAATACCCAATTATCAGATTATATTGAGGAACTGAGTGCGAGACTGCAAAGAAGTGAAGGTTGGCAGTTAATCGTTTTTACATCTGACCCTATACGCCCGCTTTCTGTTACATACCGAGTATTAGGTACTTTATTATGTCAAGGATAAAAAGTGGAAATTTGTTAAAGTTTCCAGTAATTTTTTCTTTTTAATGACATTGGGCTTTTATCTGTCTCATGATCTCATATGATCTTATTGAAGTTAATTTTCGTAGATGCAATCGTTTTAGTAATGCAACCATTTTTTAGAACTTCTTAGACATTAAGTTTGAATGTTGACTGGATTGATTATGAAGTGGCCTTGAAAAGTCTGACGTCTGCTTTAACAAGTGTGGCTCCTTTTAGAAACTCGCACTTAGACTTTCATTTGAACTTTATTGCTTCTTCAAAGTTTATTCAGAGATGCCTAATGATTAGAGCTAAGTTCAAAAATTAGTTCTAAAATCGGCAAATCTATTTAAGAAAATTTCGCAAGAGACAAACGCGCACTTATGGAAGAAGTCGTGGAACTACAAAGAAGGCTTGATTATCTAACACCTGCATTAGCTGATAAGGTTTTATTAGTGCTTCACATCTTTTGGTGTACAGCAAGAAGTAGTAGATATCGTTGTATCATTTGGCAGACCTCGTCATCACTTCTAAAAAGATCTATATAATAGGAATCACAAGTGGCAAAAATGGAAATTGAAAAAGACGAATTGGCTGATAAATTAAGGCATACAACCAATCAACTAAGTGAAGTACAGGTAAACAGTGCTTAATTCTGCAAATTTATTAGAAGAATCATTAGATCAGACTCTTGCTGATCAAAATTGCTTGATACTTGATAAGATCAGACAATATACGAGTAATCAGATTCTGCTTCACGTTTCAATAATTCAAATATTTACAATGATAGGCTCATTTATAGTCTTTCCACTAGATTCAAGAAGTGTGGAAAATTTTGAAACGGTCGATGAAGAAGTGCAAAGAAATTTGATTTAAATGAACTGATCATTTATATTAGAAGATGTGAATGAATATAATGAATAGCAGTTGAAATAGATTTGCTGATAACATCTATAGAAAGCTATAAATCCACAAAACATCCCAATATTAATCTTCCTCAGTGGTTCTTCTTCAGTTGAAAATCAATGAAAAAAGTCGAGAGGAAAGAGCATTGTACGATATTGACGAAGAGCGGAAAAATGAGATTGATCGACTGCTAAAAACAATTCGACATTTAGAAAATACGTTGGAAGAAATGGAAAATAAGGAAGCATTACTAATTGTTAGCGCATTATTTGCCAAATTTTAATTTATAGTAAATCAGCTTGCCGTAATTTTATTAGTTGCAGTGACTGAGAATTTAAATTAGGACAATAAAATTATCTAACTTTGTTTAACTTTTTTTATTCATAATTCAGAGATTGATAAATTGCATAGTGAGAGAACCATGCCTTTTTCAGAATGATATTACTTCAATAAAGCGATCGCTGCGTGAAGAACAATTAACAGCTAAAAAGGATAAAGCCGTTGCCGAAAAGGTGATCTTTGAAATTGCTTTGTCATTACTGTTAACTTTCAGGTACTCGATAGAATTCACAAATAAATGTATAATAAATGCGAATTTTTAATCAGTAACAGTTTCAAATCATAGGCCTTGGAAGAAAACAGCGCTTTGATAAAAGAAAATTCACAATTATCAGCAGAAATGACACGATTGGAAATGAGAATGAAAACTCTCAATAAGCAAATTAATCTTGCGCAAGAAAAAGAGATAAAGCCTGAAGACATTTTTTCAGTTAGTTTATTTTCTAAAATTTCAGGGTTTGAGAAATCTAAGTGTTGAAAATTTTGTGTATATTTCGTAGGCCTTTATTGTATCGTCAAAGTATCGTCTTTTTTTTTGCGAGAATTTGTGCTTATTTTACTAACTGCACTCTTATTCTACATATTTAACTGTGCCCAATAAACGATTGCAGCTAAAAGAGTCAGAAAAATCGTTGAAAACGGAACTGATGAGAGCAGAAGAAAAATTACAAACGGAAAAAGAACGTGGGCGAAGAGTTATTCTAGAGGTATGTTGTAACTGGACATGAATTACAATGATCCAGTTACTTTCTATAGAAATGCTGATGATAGATAGTTAAATGCTTTAGAGATTTAAAATAATTGTGACAATTCGAAAATTCGCATATTGTGAGGTGCACTACTTTAGCTGGAGCACTATCGAAAAACTGAGGAAGGCGCAAGAGAATCTCGTCTAAGGATGCAAAAGGAATTAGATGCTTTAAAAACATTATCTGAGTCACTGTCTAATGAAAACAAATCTTTGAGACAAGAGAAATTCATCCTTGCTGAACGTTGCGAAGAATTACTTAAAAAGGTATTTTGTTTTTGATTCAACTCAATTTCATACATCTTATGATTTTCGAAATCTATCATTTGTTTCTAAAATTAAAACCTATCTCGACTTTATCGAACGAGTCGCTTGCTTCGAAAATATCTTACTTTCCTGTAGGACAATCGAACTTAAATCAAAAGAAAACGAAATTTTTCAGTGTAATTCATTAACAGAAAACGTTGCGAGTCTTACAAGCAATGTTGAAGGTTTAAAAGAAATGAATTTCGATTTGCATCAAAAGGTAATTTTTGGAAATTGAAAAAGACATTAAAATATTTGAAAGAAAGGAAAAGCGAAGAAGCATCGTGGCCGAAAAAATAGGATACAGCAGTGAAGTCGTGACTTATACTGAGAACAATAAGCTCTGATAATTTACACACTTTCCATAAGTAAGTATAGCATTCATCCCAACTACTTTTGGTTCGAAGATAAATGCGTCGAATGAAAGGATTTTCATTTGAAAAAAAAACAGCGTGAAGCAACATCTAAATTGAATAATTCAAAGGTTCTATCCCATCTTCTTTTTTTATACTAAAGATTGCAGGTGAAAAATCAGGAAAATGAATTACAGCAATGTAGAGAACGTTATGAGAGTATCGAAAGGAAATTCAAAAATACATCTGTAGAACTTGAAAAACAGACAGCGATCCAGCAAGAGAAGTCAGTTCCCTTCGTCCGCCACCACTCGATTCCATTTGTTCAATTCAGAGTGTATCCTTTCTTTAGAATTTATCGTATGACATTATTCATGACCACTTCTTGAAAATAAAAACCACTAATGAGGCAATTTAAATGTTCTCTTGACATTCTAAAGAAAAGGATACACTCTGAATTGAACAAATGGAAAAACAAAAATGAACCAGCCATGGCGTCATATTATTTGCAGTATAGTTCTGGACATTACATCAATTTCAGGTCGGATGAATATGAAAAATTAGCGAAACGTGTCTTAGAGCTTTCCGATTCTGTAAAGGACAAGAAACCAGCATCCTCCAGCGGTGCACCACGCTCATCTAAAGTTCCGGCACCATGGTCCGACAAATTTTTTCACAATCAGGTAATTCACTTAATCGGTATTCCATATGATCATTAGGGACAACCATCTCCTTTGTTTATAGTTTTCTGACTTTTCTTAAATTTTACTTATTGACAGTTTTAAAGACTGTTTATGAAAAGAACAATTTTATCGCTAATTGAAACACAATATTTCAGTCATCTTCCGTTCTTGAATCATCAGCTATTCAGCAAACTAACAAACGAATTGAAAGCAATGAAAGGAGAATTGTTTAGTACATTTAATCGAATTTGAATTTCTGTTAAATCGGCAGCAGTAGTGTTTTCACTGCCAATTTATTTGCTTCTTAGCTGCTATTAAAACATTTTTTTACAAGACTAAATTGTGAACAAAATAAAATTTCCAGAGAAAGAATATGGGAATCTACTCTCATTTGATAACTTAAAATAGTTTACTCGCAGTAAAGTGCAGATTTCAAAGTCGGCGGTCTTTTCGGCATTTCAAAGTCGGCGGTCTTTTCGGCATTTCAAAGTCGGCAGTCTTTTTCAAGAAAAACGTCCAAATAGTAATTTAACAAAGCAGAAGATATAGGCGGAAGAGCAATATACATCAGTACATCAAAAGAAGTTTCGCAAGCTCTTATAAGCGTTCAACAAAAGCTGTTTTAAAAATATCCGAAGTTTTCTTTCGGTATGAACTGGAAAGGAGATGTCAAATTTGGAAATAATTATGTACTCTTTAAAAGGTGAGCTGATAAGAACTTAAATGAACAAACGTAGTGCACTTTCTCAAAATTTTTGAAAATTCATCGGAGTTTCTATTACTGAGAAGCGAAGAGGTATATTTCAGTACCATGCACATTATACTATCAGTGTATGAAAATCTGGAACAAAATAGAAACTTATTTCTGCCAACATATACTCCTCATCAGCTAATAATTCGACCAACTATGCAGATCCATTTATATTGCTTTTTTCAAATAGAGTTACTAACATAATAACAATTGCAGTAACATAACGAGACCTTATTTCAGCGAGTTTTTTGACTTCGTCCTGGCTAGGCTTGAATCTTTCAATCATTATAAAAATGTCTGTAATTTTTTTTAGATTGTGCAATAACTTTTCCAATTCCTACTAATGATCCTAGCACCAAACAGTGATAGATTTTCTTGAAAACGTCCTAAATTTGATATAAACACTTATTTGTAGTGCAGCTAAGGCTGAACATCCATTACTGCTACCTCATTTGATGTTTTGCTCTTCATTCCCTTAAATGTCATCCAGTCACGCGGAAAGCTAGGACAAAGTCGAAGGCTCCCATCGCCGTCTAAATGAAGTATAACTAGTATTAGGCTTGAGCTTTTTTCCGAAACTTCAGCTTTTTGTACAAAATCAACCGAAAACTTTTTTCAGTAATAAAAACCTCAAAAAATCGAATTTGAACTTAACTTCTTTGCAAATATTTCGAGTTTTAGAAAAGAAATTCTGAGAAAAAAGCAAACTCCTGTATCCAGTACTGAGATATTTTTTTCTGCAAAAATTTTTTCAAGATTTTATGACACACGTAAAAACTGGTATATATAATGCTTCTTACAAGAAGTGAAGGTGCAGAGACTGAAACAGCCCAAACTCTCTACATGCAGTTACATATATAATAAGCATTACTTTTACATTAAAAAAAATCAGATATGTACTCTACATGATAGATCTTCAGCACAGAAATACAGGATAACTGACTAGTAAACAAAATAAAGATTCGTCAACTTTTATTCAGGCAAGATTTTGAATAATAAAAAAGTGCAAGATTTTCTTAGAGATTTTCCGTTTATTTCTTCTTGCTAGTTTTACAATTGTTACAAAACTCAAATTAGGTACTGTAATTTGCCTGAATATTCGTAAATAAAAATTTATTTTACAATTGTTATTTTTTGCCATTCTTTGAAGTTACCGACTCGATTTTTACTATTTTGTATGATATGATACGCATGATCGATTGCAGCAAAACATAAATATGAAATATCGAAGTTTATGTTTGGAAACCGATAATGGAAATTGCCACCATATAACAGTTCCAGTAATGGACTTACTACATCACTTCCCAAAAATCATCAAAAACAGCATTAACAACTTAACAATCATTAACAGCATTAACAACTTAACAATCATTAAAACTCACAGCTTGGTTGCTGACTTGTCAATGAGTAGCTTTCTTCTATCGGATGGCTAATACGAACAAATTCTCCATTGGCTTGAAACTTCTGGGACACATTCTGATTCCATATCCACAGCATCTATCCCATATGTCAACATTTTTACAGCAAGCAAAATAAAACGACTACATTTTCAAAAACTTTTATCTAACAAATAACGTGATCCTCAGGTAGTGCAAAAATTCAAAAGCATAAAAAATATCTCAAAATAAAAATACATGCAAACGATGACAAAGAATTAAAAGATATTTCCTGAGCTTCTCTTTTTTTCTACAGTCTTCAAAGAAGTTGCCACAAAAAATTACTCGCGAAAAAAAAAAAAAAAAAAAAAAAAAAAAAAAAAAAAAAAAAAAAAAAAAAA
>JARVGP010001157.1:0-21486 GCA_029876185.1 Mansonella ozzardi
GTAGAGCGCTCCCTTAGCATGGGAGAGGGCTGGGGTTCGATTCCCCATATCTCCAGTACGACATTTTGTTTTTTTCGCGTTCCATTTTTTGTCCCATCCCGTGATAGTGAATGATATCATAACTCAATAAATGAATATTTGTATATTTTTATTTATCAATGATTGAAAAATCAATAATTCATGCAATACAATACATTCACATTTTGTTATATTTTAATTACATCACAGATCGCATGAATTGGAAATACATTCAGTTATCTTATCAAAATTTATAATCATCTGATCATCTAGTGATAACATGCAAATTTTCACTGTAATATTATGCTAAAATACACTTTTATATGCAAGCATGCAATTTTCGATGATAAGATAAAAATTCTAAATGCAAAACATGCAATTTTCGGTGATAGCAAGTAATTCTCAGTGATAAGATTTTTTTAGTGATAACATTTTATGCCAACATGCAATTTCTAATGCTAGTGTGCAATTATACAGTAATAAAATGCAATTGCATGCGTTTTGAATGCGAATTTTTTCGCTAATTATAGGCGAAAAGCCTCACAAGCCTGTTATTTCATTGTGTAGAAAAAATTTTCAACAAAAATTAAAATTTCACTAAAAAAAATAAAAGTGAAAAATATAATTTTCTAGGCGATGAATTCATTAACAAATGATATGAATGCAACAACATCGCTTAACACAAAGCAACATGAAACACGACGATCAAGTAAGTATTTATTTCAAATTTTTAAACTCTAATTTGAAACCTGTTAAAATTATCAATTAATTTCTATTGATCTTTAATGTATGTAAGCTGGATAATTGCTATCATAATGATAGTTGTCATGATAATCATTATTTATAAAATCATTTAACTAATAAATTCTTCATAAAATATTTTAATTCTGCAAATTTTGGAAAAAAGATATTTTAATTTTAAATACTGTATTTATTTTAAAAATGTCAACAACTAAATTATTTTTTTTTTCACTAATTACGGTAGTGTTTTACAGTAACTATTCTTTTTATTGTAATTATTTTTTTTACATTAATTTTCTTTTTTTTTTCAAAGGTAAAGCAATAAAACGTAAGAAAAATCCGTGTAGCACCAGTAATAGTCCGGAAAAGCAGTATAAGCGTGCATTTATATGGGAAATGGAGGATATTTGTGTATTATCCAATTATTTTTTACGATCCAGTGATCCGATACATAATGAACGATTAGCACAAACAATCAATACAAATGTTAATCGATTAATTGCAACCATTTTTGGCTTTGATCAAGATGATGTAAGTTGACGATTATCAAAAGCACATGATAATGATAATCAAATCAATAAATATTATTGATATGATTATTTAATAATTTTCTTTTTTTTCCAGCAAGATTCGGAATATGTAAATATCGAAGATGCAAATATGGATGATGCATTAGATGATACGACGACATATTCGACAATTGGTATTGATATGCCAAGTACGTCAAATATAACTAACACGGAATCATCTTTATTAGCACACGCACGTGGTGGTATAGACTGGATGAAGAAATTAGCGGCGAAATATCAGCACATCAAAGATACCTATAATTCGTTTAAAAATAATTTTGGTGGTTTGATTTTTTTTGTTTAATATTAATTCAAAATTTAATTTTTTCTATTATCAGTTAATAATTGAAATTAATCAATTATTTAATTTCAGAAAGATTATTTGATTAATAGAAGTGAAAAATATATAAATACATATATTGTTGCTTTTATTTGAGAAAAAATGAAATAGTTAAATTTTAAAAAAAAGGAAAAATTAAATGGAATTGATATATATTTCAATTTGCAAATCTCATTTAAAATAAATAGTTTGTTAAAAATCAAAATTTTATTGGTCGTTGAATTAAATTAAAAAGTTTTTAATTTCAGTTATTTATTAAACTATTTTGTTTACTACAAGCTTTTTTTTTTGTAACTTTTATTGGAATTTAATTTGAGTTAATTTCATTTTGTGCAATTTAATCGAAATTTAAATTCAGTCCTAAAAATGAAATATATTATGAGGCAGTATTTTCAAAAATTAATTTAACAATTTTTGGGGAATCGGTTACGATTCGTTTCTTTTTTTTCAGGCCTTTTAGAACGAATTGAAAATAAGAATGGAGCGGAATTGTTAGCATTAAAATCAACAATGGATCCACTGAGCAAAGACTGGAGTGAAAGTGTTGGACAATGTTTGAAGCTCATTATTGATAGGTGGCAAATTTTTTCCAAACAATTCTATTTCTTAGTTTTTCGTCGGAAAATTTGATTTGTTCTTAACTTGAAATTAATTGGAAATAAAACGATACAAACATGACCTTTCCGTTCCTCAATACTTTCTTTTTTTATCAGTTTTTCGGAACAGATTCATTAATTTATCAAAATTTCGGACCATTTCTCAAAATATTTCATTTAACATTTGTAATGAAAAATTTCTGAAAACAAGTTGATTGCACAAAAACTTTCGGTATTTTAAAGGATCAAAAAAAATAAATTCGGAATATTGTTTGAAATGTATACAAATGCGGTTCAGTAATTGATTTATCTGGAAAATCATTTCTTTTCTAAAAATTATAAATTAATAGTAATAGTAAATGTATAAAAACTATTTACTTCAATTTATTAGTTAAATTTAATCAATAATTAATGTCATCACTAAAAATGAGATGTATTTTTTTCATTGTGTTTTTTTCTTTTTTTTTAACATTTAATCTATTTTAATTTAATGTTTTAGTTTAGTTAATTAATTAAATTTTGCAGGTCATCACGAGAGCATTATGCAAATGTATTATTAACAAGTGAAAATATTGTCGCAACATTGGCTAAATTATTAATTATGGAACAAAGTTCAATGATACCGGCGGAAAATGTTTACAGCATAATGAAAATTGGTAAAGAGGCAGTAATTGATCGAATTTTAAGTCATTTTGGAAAGAAATGCTCATTTGTTATCATATCAGCACAACTTGATACACATGAAATTGCCAAAAAGGTTTGTTTAATTCAAATTTTGTCTTTTTTTTTGAAATTTAATTTTAAATTAAACTTTTGCTAATTAAATATTGCTATTTTTAAATAATCTGAATAAACTGATGTTATTAATTAAATAAATTGATGTTACTAATTATTTGCGGTAACGGAATTTGGTTTTGTTAGTAATTTTTAAGAAACATTTTGAAATGTTAGTTTTTCAATAATTATAAAATTAATAATATCAATGTACGAAATGAATTTAAAACGTAAAACATGCAATATGAAAATTTAATTATTGTTAAATGGAATTGAACAATTGAATAAAATAAAAGTATTGCAAAATTGTATAGAATAAAATTAAAATAATTATAAAATAATTATAAATCTGAATTTATTAATTAATAATGGGCTAATTATAAATTTGAATTTAGTAATTAATCAGAAAGTAAGCTTTTTAGCTTGCAATTCGATTTCTATATATTTCATTTCATTTAAGTTGACAATTTTTGAAAATACTTTCAATTAATTTGCAATTTTTTTTGTCACAAATATTTTAGTAATTTAATTAGCAAATAGTACTGAATAAGAGGTTAATTAACTTTTTAAATTAAATTGCAAAAGAAGCTTCTGTTATAAAATCATTTGTGAAAAGTTTGGCTGTAAAAAACAATTGTAAGAGCTATTTGAAAAAAAAAAAAAACTAAAATCATTATTTGAAAGGAAAACATTGAATAATTCAAAAATTTTGAAAAATATTTGAAAAGAAAAAAATTTCAGTGACTTTAAAATATTCTAATTTTAGAAAGGGAAATTTCAATGAAACACAGATTTCCAAATATCTGCCAGATTTAAGCGGTGTTAATATCATCATTGACTGATATTGATATTCTTAATGTAATTAATTCAAATGCTTTTATTATTATTTAATTTAAAAATTAGTTTATTCAGTTTTTGTCTTTTAAAATTATTAAAGTTTCAATTTCCAAATTAATACGCTCGTTTAAGATGACCTGTTTGTAATTAAAGTCGATATGTAAATTTATTACTGGAAACATATATTGGCAGGTATAATTTATTCATTTCCGATTAGCAAAATTTTGTTTCACTCAATAAACAATCGCAGTTAATTAACTAACAATCGCATTTAATTAATCGCAGTTATCAATAAACAATCGCGGTGTTAATAATTGATGAATTTTTGTCAAATATATTCAAACTTCTATAGAATTCTTATAACTCTTATTTAAAAGTTGCTATTGTTTCCTTTTTAAATCTTTAAATTTAGCAAAGTGATAAAAAAAGCCTTTTATTCTAAGATACCTGTTTAATTTTTAAAAAATTTTATGCTTAACAAAAATTTGCGCGAAATTTTAATTTTTTTCGTTAAAAATGAATTTTCAAAAGAAAGAACATAATTTTAAGTTTTCCAACTTTTTTTTTCGAAACGTTTGATTCTAATAAATTGTATTTCACAGAGAACAATAAACGAATGTTGTTGTAATGACAATAATTATAAATGAAGCTTAACGCTCAAAAATTACTTTCATTTTTCATTTTAAATGATTTGAATGAAAGACAGGAAATTTGCAATGAATGAATGGATGGAAAAAATTTAATGAAATTAAATGTTCAGAAATTTGAAAAGTTGAAAAAAATGCAAATTTGGAAAAAATGAAAAATTTTTAAAAATTAAACTTTAATTTTAACAATTAATAATTATTTCCAAAATTTTTCTGAAAGAAAAATCAATTTTTTTTTTGTTTATAAATTTTGATTGTTTGTTTTTTTATTTAACTAAGGAAAGCAATGAATTGATTGATAATTGTGCTTGAATTGATTTGATTTGATTGTTGCTAAATGAAATTTAATGCAACACAAATTTCAAAACTAAGAAATTGACAGAATTTTTTTGAAATTTTTTGATTTCTTTATTTTAAATTTAATTTTTAAAAAAATTTTTTTTTTTTGAGAATGACAAGTAAATTTTTATTATTAATTTTTCAAACTACTTTCAACGATTTGTATTCATCGTTTTTTTTCTTTAAAGGTTAAACAGAAATTTTTGGTTACAAAAAAAAAAAAGAGAAAGTAAAAGTAAAACAAAGTTTCCTGGTTACAGATTAATTGGTTGAGAATTTTCATTTAAATTTGAAACTTATATTATGTGATTATTTATTCATGCAAATATTTTTGCTAATTAAAATTAGATGATAATATATTCAATGAAGCCTATTAAATAATCAATATTTTTTAATGGTTTAATTTTTGTTTTTTTTTTTAAAAAAATTTTCAAAAAGATTGATAGCAAATGAAACGATCTAAAATCGCAATTAACATTAATTAACCCAACCATCTAATTATTTTTGTGCATTACGTATGGTGCTCGTTAATTTTAACTTTGAATTGTACAGATAGCGTGTTTCATTATTGCTTTTTTTAGTGCTTGTTGTAAAAAGCGTATAAAAAGTATCACATTCCATGTAAGGTTTTAAATTAGCAGCATTCAATCAATGACAGCAACACGTGACCATAAACGTTGCAGCAATTAATTACTGAAATGATAAGCGAAAAAAAAAAGCTATTTTTCAGGAAAATATTCCATTATGGAAAGTGAAAAGTGTTCGTGATTTGGATCTCTTCCATCTGGCACTCAATCAACATCTTCTCAGTTGATAAGAAACGAGCTGGACGAATATATTTTGATAATCTTTGCAATAAATTTGAATTTCACATAAAATGATTACACTTTATCATTTCTTTTTTTTTTGCCTGCTAGACTTTAAAGCTGATAATTTGATAATTGATAAGTGATAATGTTTAGTCTAATTTTATATATTGTATTAAAATAATAGTATTATCTATTCAGTGAAGTGATAAGTTCTTTTTTTTCTTAACCTATCCATTTCATTTTTTTTGTATTTAATCATAATGAATTTTTTAAATGATTAAAAAATCAATTAATTAGTAAAAAGCAATAGAAGAGAATTAATTAAAGACATCACTAAATACATGCAACAAATATACATACACATAAAATGTATTAAAAGTTTACTTCAGCCATACAACTAAATTTCAACCAGCAAAATCGATCAAACGATCGATTGTAATTTTACACTAATAGATCAAATTGGTTTGTTTACATAAATTTCTATATTTTCAAACTCTTAATGCATTTTGGCAGTTTTCATTTTTCTTTATTTTGTATTGTAAATTACTATTACATTAAACTGCTGATAATAAAAAAATAAAAAAGGAAACCTATTAAACGTCATAAATTTAAATTTTTATATGTTTTTCTTTTCTTGTGATTCCTATTTTTTTCATTTCCGTCATTTTAAAGGTTTAATTTTTACACTTTCATATTTATTGCAAAATTTTTGCAATTTTATTTTAAATATAAGTATCTGGATTTTTTTTTTTTGCAAATGTAACATACGTCAACAATAATTAATAATCTGTTAATTAATTTTTTTTTCATTAAAAGTTCTCATTTTTTTTTGGTTTTTTACAATGAAACCTTTGAAAGAATATTTATGCTTTCAAAATTTTGCCGCGATTTCATCCAGACAAACTTTTTTCATACAAATTTCAAAAAAATTTTCATTTGTGATTGTTTTATAGCAATTTCTTACAAAGTGATCATTTTGAAATGAAAAAAAAAGAAAAATGTCCAAAAATGTCAAGTTAATGTTTCAAAAATGAATGTTGCGATGGAAGAAAGTTTTTTTGAAAAAATTTTTTTCGAAATTTTAAATTTATCATTTAATTAACTTTGATTACAAAAAATCTTAATCATAGTGTAATTATGAAAATATTGATGAAACGTTTTTTAATTACCCGATTTTAACTTATTAATGAAAGTTAATTTTTTTAATTACGTGATTTTAACTTTTTAATGAAAGTTAATCTTTGATTGAAAACAGAAATGAAATGAAGAAGTCAGTGGAGTTTCATTTTATGCTCAAATGTTTTTTCTTCACAAAAGCAAGTTTATAATATATGAATAAGCATAATTTAATTTCAAAATTGATTCGCTATCATCTTCATTGTCATCATGATCATCATCAACACCGTCAGCACACCAACACCTTTGCCACTGACAAAATCGTCATCATTATTATCTCTATTTTCAATATTATCATTATGGGTATCATTATTCGCATCATCATCATCATCTTTATTTACAGCATCATTGTTATTTTTTATTTATAAAATGAACACAGTCATTCTTTTTTTTATTTTTTTTCTTTCAATTTGAAATTGAAAAAAATTGCAACACAAAGACAGATGAAGTCTGAAATATTCTTTTTTTTTTTTAGGTGACAGTTTTCTATGAAAGTTTTCTAATGATGATAATAATAGTATAAGCATAATGATGGCGATGATGATATAAATAATTTTAAGATTGAAGAGAGAAGAAAGAGAAAAAGAGAATGACCCATGTTTATTTTTCATTTTCAATTTTGTGCCTAAAAAAAAATTCAACTTTTCTTCAACTTCTTTTTTTTGTTAAATTTTGTTCATTTATTGTCGATGACAAATTGAAATTATTTATTTGATCAAATATTTGCACAAAAAGAGATGAGCAAAAATGTATGATAGCTTCTTTTGTATTTGCAAAAATTTCTTTGTATTTAACAAATAACAATTTTTATAATAAATAAAAAAGCAAACAGCAATTTTTTCTTTTTGCTAATTCATAAAAACTATTTGCTTCATATTTAACGCAATATTTTGTGATAGTCATATTTTGCGTCAAATAACATTTTTGTAAAAAAAAAAAGTTTTGAAAGAAAATACGAATTATTTCTGTGGAAATATAGCATCTTCTATTTCAATGTGTTTTCCTTTACTATTCAATAATTTTTCTTTTTAAATTTATTTTATTGCTTGAAAAAAAGCGTCTTTCGTAAATGACTTTTTTGGAGATGGCCAAAGGAAAAAAGAAAAATAAAATTATTTAATCTATGAATACAAACGAAACCGACTTGTCAATTCATTTTAATTTTAATTTCACTCAATTCTTTAATGCATTTAACATTTAATACAAATGATAACAAGAACGATAAAAAAGATTTCAGTGATTGACAAAGTTAACTTTTGACTTATCTTCTTTTCTTTTTACCCTTTCCTTTACTTCTATCGATCATTTTTTTCCTTTACTTCTATCAATCATTATTTTTTTTTTTTGTTTATCAAATGTAGGAGTAATTAATTACTTAAAAAATCTGTTCGATAATAGTATGAACTGCAATCACTTTGATTTTTTCCTATCATTATCAATTATAATCAAATTAGATTGGTATTTGATAACGTTTGCATTTTTTATTTGGTCCAATTTTCCTTTTTTCATTTCCAAGACTTAAAATCCAATTTTTTCCGGCGTGTGCTATGCTTACTCTTTCAGTTCGCTGTAAAAATTTTTTGCTCTAAAATAAATTTGGAAAAAAATTGAAAGAAAATTTATTGATTGATAAAAATATACAGCATGCTAATTTTACTTGAAAAAAACAATTTCAGAAATTTCAATTAAATTATTTATTTGCTTAATCACTTTTCCAAATAACTTCATTGGCTATTTTGTTAATCAAAGTTTTTTAGGTTTTATTTTAATTTCAGAATCAATGAAAATTTTTCAAAGAAGGTAAAAAGAATTATTTAGTAAATTGGGCACAAAAGTAAATTGGAAAATTTTAATTTTATAAATTACTTTAATTATTTAATTTTTATATTTTTTGAGCAATTAATGTTTGGATTGCAAAATGACTTGAAAGTTAAATCAAAATATTGCTGAGAGTTTTGCCAAAGAAATACCAAAAAAAAATCACTGACCTTTAATGATCTTTTTTTCAAACATGAAATCTTTAACCTTTCCTTTAATCTTTCCCTTTGATTTTAGATTGAAACATAGTGTAATATTTTTGTGAGTTGGGTAAATTGAGATGACCTCAAAAACAATTGTCTTTCTTTTAACCTCAAAATTGATCTGTCTATTCTAATTTAGTTATTAACAGGTGTTCGATATACGGAATGATTTGAATCATTCGATTATTTTGTACATGCTCATGATTTGCTCATACTACGAAATTATGAAACTTCCGAGAACGGATCTTATCATATCTAATCTTTCAATTCATCAATTCCTTATATTGCTAAGTTAATATTGGTTATTCATGAGTAATTGAAATCAAAACAAGTGATATATTCTGGATAGTTCGAGTCGTCATTCCGGTATAAATAAATTTGACAAAAAATTATTAAGACGGAATCGACAAAGGCGTGTCTTGTTTTTCAATCAACAAAAAAATGAAAATGTTGTTAAATGTTGCTCTGTCTGAAATTGCTATTCCTGCTTTTCGGAATTGCTATTCCAGCTTTTCTATGCTATTGTACTGAATTGAACTAAAAATCATAATCCAATCAGCACCATTAAACTGATCGCTTACTTATTATCCGGAAAATATCAAAGCTATTATCATATTAATCTTTACTACCGTATTTCTTTCACCCAAATATAATTCATTTCATTTTTTTGATTATTGTTATTAGTATATTTGTTAATCCGTTTTTTTCTTTCCGGAAAACATTTGGTGGAAAATTTTGGATGCTAGCAATAATTATTGATTTATTTTTTCTGCTAGTTGCAACTAATGCTGCACATATTTCACATAATCGAAAAGTAAGTTTTTAATTTTTTCCTCGTAATAACTGTAATGATTGGTTACTATCATTATAAAATGAAAATAATTGCTGTAAATAATCAGTTAAGATTACTATAAAATAAATCCTTGTTAACTGATACAATGAAACAAAATTTCCTTTTTTCAAATAAAACAATGAAATTAATTAAAGCAGAGGAAGAAGAAGAGAAACGATTGAAAAGATAAAATTAATCGCACAACAATAAAAATTTTGCTGATATCATTTTGAGATTTTTTTTTTGGAATTTTTTTTGTTTCTCCTGCAAATGATCTGTGCATGCATATTATTTTCTATTGTTTTAATTTTAAATGCTGCAATTAATCGATAAAATAAATAGTCCTTTTTTTTAATAGCTTGAAGATTTCTACAAGAATTATCCAGAGGTTAAATTGTTATAAAATAGAATTTGAGTCCTATTTTGACCTTTTGTTGGAATTTACCAGCAAAGGACACGTTAAAAATTATCCATGCCAAAATTAACTAAATTTCATTGAATTTTTTTCTCAGATATTAACATTATAATATTTCTACATTACCCGTGTAAATATTTTACTTAAATTAAATTTATCATTTCATTACATTTAATTTTTCTCTATAGCTTCTTGCCAAATGGTAAAATATCAATTTTAAACAAAACAAAAATTCTTTCATTTGAGTCAGGTCAAAATAATTTGTAAACAGAAGTTTAAAAAGCAAAGAAGAACTTATCTTTGTCGAAATGTTGAAATTTAAAAAAAAAGCTCAACCTAATTGGTTTGAACTGCAAATTTTTTAAAAGAAATATATCAACAACTTTTGAATGATTAATTATTGAATCAAATTTGTGAAGAAATAAATTCTTTGAGAAACATTTCAACAAGTTTGAATGATTAATTAATAAATTAAAATTTGTGAAAAAATATTTTTTTATTCATATACTTTTCCTGGTTCGGTTTATTCGAAAATTGTTTCTTACAAAAAATTTTAATGCATTTCAATTAATAAAAGAAAAAAAATCAAAAATGATTTGATGATTGATGTATAATAGTTAACTTTGAATTTTCTTTAGCAAATATATACTGCTACAACTTAATTTTTAAAACTTCATTCTATCACTTACGAGTGACTTTTAAAAACTTGCTCAGTTAATTAATGTATGCGTCGTTAATTAAGGCTCATTCATATTTGGATCTTCGTATCAAACTTTCACCAGCTGATGCAACAATTTGTGAAAATGATTCGACCTGCTCGATACCATACACTATTTCTGTGTTGCATTCACCGAATCATTTCGATTTATTGGTATGTTTTTATTTGTTTATTTGTTTACATGTTATTTGTTTGCATGTTTATTTGTTTATTCATCTATTTGCTAATTTCCCTCTTTCAAACTCTCTCTTCTTTTTCGCACTTTTTTTTATTTTTGATTTTATTGGTTATTTGATTAAAAAAGCACATGTACAGTTGCGTAGAGGAGGTACATGTAAGATGGATAGAAAAGTAACACGTTAAATGTGAAATATGAAAGTTTCGATGAAAGAATTTCAAAGTGATATTTTAGAAATGTTTGAAATAAAATATTCCGCATTAATTTAAATGTTAAATAATCACTTGCTCTTATTCCATTTAAAACAATCAGTTAAAACTTTTGCGCAGAAATATAAAATAATATTTCAAATGAAACAATGCATGGAAAGAGAAAAAAGGAAATTTTTAAAAATAAAAAACAATAATTTTCTACAGGTTGTTTTTAATTATTAATCTAATTTGAATTCGATATATAGTTTAACAGAATAGCTTAACTTAATTTAAGTAAATAAATGAATTTTGAAAAAATAACTAAATGGTCTGATATTAGCCGAAAGAGAAAATGTTGGTAAACATAGTTACTTTTGAATTTTCTTTATTCGAAATTTTAATTAATGTAATTTGACTTTTACATTAATTTTCGGTTAGGTTATTAAGAGTGATCATCAACATTCCTTGCTATTTCGATGTTGCACAATGGTAATCCATTCGTTTAATCAATCTCAAATCAATTACTAATCATATTATAGTGTTTTGGCAGATGATAGCGACAAAGATTACTCTCAATGTATGAAATCGAAAAGTTGCTTGTTCTAGAATATTAAAATTTTAATCAAATATTATGAATGAATAGATTATAATTATTATCCATGATATGGTAATATTGATATATTATGACATGATGCTACAATAATTTTAAGAAATGACAGTAATATGATAATATTGATATATTATAAAAGAGTATGACGAGATGTATCACTAAGTTAATTTGGCATAATTGCTGATAATTAATTTTAGAGTATGATGATGCAAGATGGTGGATTGTTAAAATACAATCATAATCGCCATAGCGATTCAACAGTGTTACGATTAACAAAAACGATGATATCACATAATGGCAAAGTATACTTAGGATTACGATTTTTCGATTTACCCTTTGGCGTGCAAGGTTGCGATGAAAATGTTTATTCATTACTTCATTTTTATTCAATAGCTCACAAATTAAAAATAACTGATTGCCTGAATTGATAATAGTTACAAAGTTTTAGAAACTTTTCATAAGATATCACATCAATTAGACAAAATTAAAGTGATAATACAAACGTAATAATGATAATGACATAATAGTGATAGCAATTATACTTGCATAAATAATAATGATATAATCTAAAAAAATGATATAATTGATGGAAAATTTAATCTTTATCTTAATAATATATTAGAAATGATTATTTTTTTAGCATACATATAATTTATTTTCTCATACTAATCATTTCTGGATTATTTCTGGATTCATTTCTGGAATTGCATTATGCATACTATTTCATTCCAGATTATATTATTGTTGACATAACAACTATAGTAGAGAATGGCATGAAAAAAAAATTGGAAATGATAACGGAAAATTATCGACTTCATGTACATGTTACCAAAGAACTGGAAATGATTAATGGTATGTGTAAATTGGCGAAAAACAAATGAATGTTGTAACTGAACAATGAATTAAATTTGTAGTTAAAGAATGAATTAAATTTGTAACTGAGGAATGGAATAAATTTGCAATTGAAGAATGAATTGAAATTTGTAATTGAAAAATGACTTTCAAAATCTAATGTTATAACTATTCACATCAAATAATTTGTAACATTGAATTTTTTCAAAAATTTTAAAATTTCAAAAAAAAAAAGTAAAAGCATACAATTAATCAAAAATATTTGGATCATATGAAATAAATATAAAACAAAAAAAATTTTTCAAAAAAATTTCAACCAAAAAAATTTAAATTCGCAATTTGCAGGTCAACAGCTGAACGATGAAAGCATGAATGCAACAACATGCCAATGTATTCCAAATATTTGTGCGTGCTGCATGACATTCAACATTGCAAAAATTGACTTAAATGATTATGGCATGTTCATTTGTTTCTTTTTTTGTTTACTTTATTTACAGCTAATAAAATGACAATAGTTTATAGTAGGAAAATTCATCAAGACAATACTATTACAGTGGAATTAATGAAATAATTGATAAGCATAAATTAATATTGGCTATCAAAGAAAGTTTAAAAAAAAAAGAAAGAAAAAAAGCACACAAATATTTAAAAATTTAACTTTCTTTTCCAATTTCATTTAATTAATTTACTTTTTCATTTAATTAATTAACTTTGAAGAAAGTTTTTTATTTTTTTTAATTGCTTCCTTTTCTTCTAATATTTCCTCTTTTTCTATTAATTTCATTCAGTTTTATTTTCAGAAGAGAAATAGCAATAATAGAGCATTTTGTAAATTTATTTCATTTCAAAACTATACGATTGCTTCTATTTTCAAAAAAGCAATCAAACATTTGCTCTCCTTTTTTAATCTATTATAAATATGCAGTAAAATGTAAATACATTTGTTCGATTCTTTTTTTTGGTACTTTTGAAATTCAAAAATGATTTTTCCATTTTAGCTTTCAATAAACATTCAAAATGGAAAAAATTTTTTTTTCTTTTCAAATAAACAAAAAAAAGAGATAGTTTTTTTTGAAATTTCTTAAAAAGCTCGGGATTTTAATTTAAATTTTGAAAATTTCCAATGTGAAAGCTTTCGCCAAATAATTTCATAGAATTGATTGAAAAAAAATTAAAATGAAATTGAAATTTTAAATATTTAAATTTGATGATAAATTTCAATCAATTATTTTTCTAGCTTGCTTTTGTTGTCAATATGTTTCACATTGTGAATTCCAAAATGTAATCTGATTTAAACTACCATTAACCAATCTATTGTAATTTATCGTAATTTGATAAAGGACAATCAAAATTGGAATTATTGCAATATCATTTTATTAATTTATTTTACTGCTCTTTCTATATATCATAATATTTATACTTTAATGGTATATATGATATACCTATACTCATTTTTACTGTCATTTTTATTTTTACACTTTAAATATTGTAACAATACAAATCACCTGCACAACTTTATAGTTATATCATAGCAATATAGTACAGTTATAGCATTCACATTATAATGTTAATACTATAATAACACACCTTCGTTTGGATATTTTATACTGTATCATATTATATTATTATATAATTCAATATACTTTTGCATCCTTTTGTGAAGAACTATACCGTGCAGTGTAGTGCAGTACAGTATAGCTACACTTATAAATATCATACTATAATGGATCATATAGTGCAGTACAGTATAGCTACACTTATAAATATCATACTATAATGGATCATATTGGGATCTATAGTACAGTATATCAGAATATATTTTTATGATATTGCATTAAACGTAAAATAATTTACTCGCTTATATATTAGATTACAACAATGCCTCATTACCTGATATTGTATGTGGTTGTATACCGTTACACTAACTTGTATACCGTAATATAATGCATAAATATAATAAAATGCATAATAAATCTGCAAAAATTGTGTCAATAGAAGAATTTTAAATGAAATTAAAATTTTACAGCATGTGCTAATATTACATACATTAAAGAAGATATCGGTGTACGTTTATCTTTTTCAATAAATGGCTATGTTTATGTTTCGAAGGAATTATCATGTTAGTTTTTATTCCTTTTTTTTTTTGTTGAATTTTTAAATCAAAAATAAAAATAATATAAATTTTAATTTACTATTCAAAATAAATATTACGAAAAAAATAAAACTTTTATTTGGTTGAATAAAGGTTAAAAGGTTAAATAGGCAACAATATACGTGTAACTTGAAATAAATTTGAAAATATGCGTGAATTTTATTTAAAGGAAAAAAAAACTTTTTCCGAACTTAAAAATTTTTTTTTTTATAAATTTATTTGCTTCAATGAAATCTTTTTTTACAGTGCGTAATCCACCACCATACTGCCTATCATTGCCATTTTTAAAGAAATATGCTAGCATTTGTTTACGTGTACGTAATGTAAGTTGTGAATTTTTGCACTTTTTTTATTTTTTTTTTGATAATTTTTCAGAAAAAGTTTTTCAAAATTTCTGAAAATAATTTAAAAATAGAAATGAATAACAACTGATTTGAAATTTAAATAGAAAATATGGAAGTATTATTTTTAGATAAAATTTCGGCAAACAACTGTTGATGGTTGTTTGGAATTGGACGCTGAATTGTATCATGTTCACATAGCTACGGTGCATCTCGGATGTTTCTCAATACCGATCTAAAATCACATACAAATCATATACGTATCATATATGTGTATGTATCGTATAAAAATCACACACGTATTTACGTATCGCTCCTACATTTTCTGTTTTATTCTGTATATATCATCTCCTATTTCAATATTTATTAATTCAAGCTTTTTTTTCAACATTTTTAGAAAACATTTCAAAAACTGTGTTAATTTTTAACATTTCGGCATAAAAAAGAAAACTTCACATTTCAGTTAAATGTTTTTTATAATCATTGTTTGTTTGAAATGATATGAAAAATCAAAACTGTAGAAGTAATCATATGATTCGATAAAAGTTTTAAATTTATTTAATCATAATTCGTCAACAGTGCAAAAGTTGATAATTAATAATTTAAACACAGAAAAAAATCTCTGATGATATAAAATATTGGATCCAGAAAAGTTCATTAAACTACGAAACATCCCACACCAATAGCAACACAAATGTTGCTTTTCTGAAGTTGTCGATGTCATCAAAAAGCAAGCTCTTGCAATACTCATAAACTCTCTACAATTTGCAAAACTTCCTGCAAGTGCAATTTTTTCCAAGACAAAAAAAATTTCCCGGATAATTTCCTGGATAAGTGCAAAAATTCATTTCTGAAAGTTCCGAGAATAAATCTTATGAAAATTTCTCTTTCCAAAATAGAAATGTTATGCTTATTTTTCAAATATTAATTTCTTTGCTATTTCAGCTTCTTTTCTAATTGCTAATCAAAATAAAGAATGGGTGCAAATAAACTTAAAAAAATCCAAATTTGCTAAGCAAATAAAGATGAGATTGCTGAACAAATAAAAATTTTACTTACATTTAATTTAAATACAATAAAAATGTTTGAAAGCATACTATCACGGAAATAATAATATTTATGAGTCGAAAATTATATCAACTATAGACATTTCACAGACATAACTTTTACTTTTTTCATATAATAATTTATCATACAAAATTTAAAGAAAGTCATCCCATAACATGCCGCACCAAAGTGACCATTTTTATCCACTGCGATAATTGCACCCGTGAAATTTGGATATTTACGAGAAATTGCATGAATTGTTATTTCGGCAGCTTTTGTTGGTGTTTTACCTTCACGCATATAGCTAACTGTTTGAAAACTATAAAATGTTTTTTCTTTTTTTTTAATTTGTGTAAAATCAAGTGAAATTAAATAGTAATTTAAATTAATTAGTAAGAAAATTTCAGCTAATTAATAACTAATAAAATTAGTTTCATTTATAAAGCCAATAACTTTTAAAAAGAAAAATGCAAAAATAAAAAAACACCTGGAAACAAATCTCATCATAATGTCACCATCACCAGTACTTACCGCAGCGCCGATGTCATTATCAGCATATGCACCAGCACCTGGTATCGATGAATCACTCATCCGTCTGAAATTTAATTCTTCTTTTAGAAGATAAAAAATTTAAATGATATTTCGGATTTTCTATTAGCATTCAATTGCTCAACTAAAAAAAAAATTGCAAAAAATTTTCCAGTTGTAACAATTAGACAATGCATGCTATGTAAATTAGTCTAATTAGTAATCAACTTAATTTCTATCAATTTGGAAAAATTAAGCTGATCATTGTCTAATATCTGTTAGTATTACTTAATATTATTTAACGATACTACTTAATGATATTACTTAATGATAATATTACTTAATAATATTAGTTAGTGTTCTTATAATATAGCCGTTTTCAGCTGAACCGCTATGAATGCAAAATTACAAGTTTAAAAAATTTCAATTAAATATAAAAATTCTTACAAAAATATTTTTTCGGAAAAATCTAATTTCTTTTCTAGATTTCCAATAAATATCAAAAAAATATCCCTTTTTTTTCCCAATAAATTACCCGGGAACTTTATGATTAGCACCATTACTTGATGTACCAGCAGCAATATTACTCTCGAAATCAACAACAATCATACCAATAGTATCATGATTATTATGATTGCCATAATGATCAACCTGAAAAAAAAGAAGTATTAACTTCTCGAATTCTTTTCAAATGATTTCAAAATTTCAATGACTGGATGGAATTTAAAGTTTAGATTTTTCAGATTTTTTTTTCTCAAAATTTTCAAAAAATTTTTTCTCCATTACAAATCCTTTCTTTGCAATAAAATTCAAATCAAATTAATAATTTTTAACTTCATTAAAAGACGATAAATATAAATTCTATAAATTGAAACAGATGTGTTTTTTTTTTTTTGGATCGAAAATGTTTAAAATCAGATGAATCGAGAATGTTCGAAAGGTCAATAGTGATTGACGAATTACATTAGTATCAAGATTACTTATATTAGCATTACCCGGTTACACTTACCTCTCTATATCCCAATAAATTAATTCAGGTAAATATTTTACCTGCATTTGACTGAGCATAAATTTGTATTGAACAGTTGCAGGTTTATAAGGTCCACAAGATTTGTTCGGATCTGGCAATACGTTCTAAAATTAGCAATGAATGATAATGCTAGCCATAAATTTAAATTTTTGCGAAATGAATAAATTTATTTGAAGTACAAAAAAATTGAAATTAAAATCAAAATTACTGTCCAGAATTGAGATATGAATGTGTCAAAAAACTAAAACTAAACCTTAGCCATTTAAAAAATTAGTAATGAAATTAACTTTTCTGTAATTTGGTTGACAATTTTGTTTGATCCATTCCTGATATATAGCATATGATCGGTTGGTGTACAATGATTCGCGTTTAAAGCCCATTTCGATAGCAAATTTGGCTGCTAAACTAAGAATAGGTTGTTTTGAATTTAATTTGTATTTAATAATTAATTATCAAAAAGTAAGTGTATACTTATTGTTAATAAAGTTTGGTGAAAAGTCATCATAAAATTAGAATATCAAAGTAATAAAGAAGAAAAAATTTAAGCTTTAATTTAAGCTTTTCATGAACAATTAAACTAGCTAGATATTACACATGTAAATTTTGAAATTTAAAAATTTCAAAAAACTTTATTTATTTTTTAAAAGAAAACTTTTGCTTCTCACTTTTTTTCATAAAAATTTTTGAACAAAATAATCCAAGATTGAAATGAATTAAATTTTTCATATGTTAAATTATTTAAAATTTTAATCTACGATCTATTAAAAATTAATTGTTTCTAAAAATTGAAACAGTATAGACCATTTTCACCGACCAACACTGAATGCTTCGTATATTTCATTACAGCGTATGCTAACTGTGCTGCATTCTTGACATTTGGTAATGAACCAACAGCGCCCATTTCATGATTTAAACTAAAATTTAAAGAAATAAAAATATCTAAATCAATTAAACGAAATAAAATTACATTGTAGCTATTGTAGTTACCAAATTAACACCGGAATATTTTAGTTCAAAATAGAATTAGAAAAAATTAAATACATTTTGATGCAAAATTAAAAAGATGGGAAAAATTAAAATTTATTGAAATATGTAAAAATTTGATAAGCTCTATTAATCCTTAAAAAATATTTCGAATGTTTAAAGTAAGTTTATCAAAATGAACTAATAAGAAATATTTATATGAATTTTATTAAATGTGTCATAAAAAAATAAAATACTAAAGATTCAAAGATCATAAATTTTGAAAATCACTTGTTAAACAATTTGAACAAATAAACTAAAACAAAACAAATATTGGAATATTAATGATAATAATGGATAATTGGTTTTATTCACTTTAATATATTCATGCGGCAACAATCACTTAACTGGTAATTAGCTTAAATAATAAATTAATTCAATTAATTAAAGAATTTATTCAGTTTCTAATACGTGAAAAGAAATCGTTAAGCAGAATGATTTCTTTCAGCTTTTTTTTTTGACTTAATCATTTAAATTATTTCGGAAAAATTTCAAACAGATTAAAATTTGAGAAAAAGAAATGAAGAAGAGAAATATACCCATCATAAACAAGTGCATCAAGTCGAGTTTCACCTGTTTCATCCGGTGAACCACCAAAACCAACAGTTCCATCACACTGTAATCGTTCACATTCCGTTAAACCCGCCAATAATGATTCCATTCGATTGTGTGTCGCTGTTAGCGTTAGGAATGCTATAAAATGACAGATTCGGTTATCATTATACTATTTGTCTTAATGAACAAAAACAAAAATTTTTTAGTGCTCATTGAGGCATTCATTTTAAAGCTATATGATTCCGAAAAGAAAATCATCAATCAATGATTCGATATATTACTTGCAAATACTACTGTAAATATATATTACTATACTAATCGAAGAATTGTTACATGACATGTGATAGTCACATGAAATATTAATGTATCATGAAATGTTAATCTCATCTGTATAAACATAAAGATTCAATTTAATAAACCTTTTGTGGTAGCAGCTTGAAAATCCTCGCCACCCCAAGTTGCTACTATTAACGGCACTTCGGATTTGCAATTCCGTAGCAAGAAGATAGAGAAATAAATTAATCCATTCAACATTGTATCTGTTGTAGCACTGAAACTATAAAATTTAAATTGAAATTTAAACGAACAAAAAATTTATATTTGTTTACAGTGGAAGTTTAAAAATGAAAAATCGAATAATGATCAAAAATGCTCGAAAGAAATTTAAATCTTAAATTTAACAATTTTGCACCGGGAAACATCACAAATTCAAAACTGTCGAATAATTCGAAGTATCTTAGAAGTTTTACAAAAACAGAAATTCATTATCAAAAACTTACCTAATTAATTATGAAGCAGAAAAATATGACACTTGACAAATTGACACTTGACTAGGTTGTCGAATAGAAAAAAAAAGTTCCTATGGATAATATTTTTGAATGAATGTTAAATTTAAAGTAAAATATTTTTAAAAAAAAAATTTGAGATTTCCCAAAAAAAATCAAACATAATTGATTAAATATTTTGTAAATGTTAAAATATAAATAATCGATGAAATATAAATGAAATGCTCGAAAAATAAAATTTCCTAACGAAATGGTTTTGAAAAAAAAGAAACTATTCTGAAATTTGCAAAAAAGAAACTGTTCTAAAATTTGAAAGAAAAAAACTATTCTGAAATTTGAAAAAAAGGAATATTTAAAAAGTTATGAAAAATTAAATGACATTGAAGTAGTAGTTGAAATTTAGAAATATATTACAAAAGTAAACTGCACCATTTTGGATTCTTGAGAAATATAAAATTAATTCCACTCATATTCCAGATGATAGCATTTGCTTATTAAAAAATTATAACCTTTAACCCCGGAAAAGTTCAATTTTCTTTCCAATAATGAAATTTTCAAATGATATGAACTGCTCCGAACCTTTTCAAGTCTGCTTTTTTTCAAGTTTTACCTATTAAAATTTTGACAATTTATAGTGTCCAAAATAAGAATGGATTGTAACAAAAAAAAGGTGGATACTTTCAACAATTAATAAAAATATTGGGTCAAAATTAAAATGATTGACCGATACTAAGAATTGCTAGTTAACAAATTAATTAGTTAGTCAGAAATCAGCAATTAATTGACCAATAACTAATTAATTAAATTTAGAGAATAAATTATATATAAAAGCAACAAGCTATATCTATAAGAATAAACCAGTTAGCTTTTATGTTTTGATAGCTTCATTTACATTGAATTAATCACTGATTAAATTAATTGATAATGCAACAACTAGAATCTGATGTAATTAAATTGATGTAATTGAGCAAAATGAATTAACAATCATTTTTCTCGAATGGTATTGCGAAAAAATTTTAATTAATAAAATGCATAAGCAATTTTAAACTGTTCCATTCAAAAATCTGCCGTGATTTGCATATGGTTTTTTTTTTTTTGTTTTGCAAAGTCGACAAAATAGCAAAACTAATTTTATATCGGAAAAGAGAATTCGAAATCAAAACTAAAAATTCAAGTATTCAATTAGAAGAATGAATTGGAAGTATTTTTTCATTTACTGTCTACATAAATGTGAAACCATAAATAAATTACATGAATGGAAGATATGAAGAGCTGCTTCTGCTTCTTCTTCTTTCTTATACATAAACTAAGACGATGACATGTCCAGAATTTTTTTTTTTTTTTTTTTTTTTTTTTTTTTAA
>JARVGP010001158.1:0-10709 GCA_029876185.1 Mansonella ozzardi
TTTTTTTTTTTTTTTTTTTTTTTTTTTTTTTTTTTTTTTTTTTTTTTATATTATTGATAGAGGAATGTGGTTACTTATTGTGGCTCAAATTTTCTGCTAGTTTTATTGCATTGAATTTGATTTTTTGACGAGTAATTGTTCGTGGATTTGTCAGTTGTAGTTTGTTTTTTCGGATTTTATCCTTTTACATTTTTATCCAAATTATTTTTTAAGCTGCTTCGATAGTTCCCACTATCTAATCTTTGTGCTCTTTAAAAGACATAATGTTGGTATTAGTATTAACTACAGTTGAAAAATTCGAATGATATTTTTTTCTGTTTTTGAACGTTGAATATGCTGATACTTTTTTTAACTGAAAACCTTGGGAGCAGATCAGTGCACTCATGACTTATAGCAATACTGGAGGATTTTGTATTCTTTTTCAGGTAATAGCTCGGGCAGGTAATCGCCCTCCGCCGAACCGTGCAGGTCATTTTGATGGTGGTATACCTATTGGCACTGGGCGTCAGATAACCCAGGAGATGTTTATTCCTGGTGCAAAATGTGGCCTTGTTATTGGAAAAGGAGGAGAAACAATCAAAAACATTCAGGCGCGTACATTGAAATATTGACATTATTCATCTCCTTGTAACTTTTCTTCAGTGGTTGGCTTGTATTTCTGCTACTTGTCATCATATTTCAGGAACAAACTGGTGTCAAAATGGTAATGATACAAGAGAATCAAGAAAGTGGGGGACAGCCAAAACCTTTACGTATTACTGGTGATCCTGAAAAAGTCGAGAATGCACGAAGAATGGTTGAAGATATTTTGCAGTCGCGTGAAGACCATCCACCTGGGCACTTCGGTTTCCCTGGGTCGTTCGGAATAGGTGGGGGGCAGCGTTCGATTGGCGAAGTAAGATTTCTATTTTCCTGTTCTCAGTGCTCTTAATAGTTTGATAGCACTGATGTATTTTAACAACATTCTTGCAATTTCTTATTTCAGGTAATTGTTCCGCGCGCTGCAGTTGGTATGATCATTGGAAAAGGTGGGGAAACGATCAAACGCCTTGCTGCTGAATCAGGAGCAAAAATCCAATTTAAGCCTGACGGTTTGTATTTTAATATTTGATTAGGTAACAGCGTGTTCTGGTCACTGCTATATTCGAATTTTCAATGTGTTCAAGCAAAGCATTTTACATTAATTGATAAAGTGGATGATGTTTACTAAGGGGAAGGGAGAGATGAAACTGCGAATTTTTGCATATCGTTTATTATAGATGATCAGACAACGCAGGAGCGGTGCGCTGTCATTCAGGGCACTACCGAGCAAATTAAGAAAGCGACTTTGTTCATTTCTGAACTCGTCGATAAGAGTGGCGCGGCAGGTGGTGGGGAAGTATTCTACATGCACGTCCCATCGAACAAAACGGGATTAGTAATTGGTAAAGGAGGAGAAACTATCAAACAAGTAATCTTTGTTCGTAATAATTTAATAATAATCTTCAGATATCAGTTTTAGTGCGTGGCAGATTTTCTTTTTTTCTCTCGTTCGAGATAATGCAGTTGTTAGATTTGTTCATTTTCATTTTCTTGTTTCTCCTTTTCTGTTAATTTTTCGAAGAGGAATAATTTGGTTATGTTATGGTGATGATGAGTAATGTTTGGTTAATTTGTTCAAATTTATATATTCTTTTTTTTTGCTGGATGGTCACTAAAACATTCCCAGTTTTTTTCCAGCAAAAATGCATGTAGTAATGATTGCATATTATAAATGTTTATTAATTCCATGATTAATTGGCAAATGACTAGCTTCATGAACTCTTTTAAGATATGCGGGGAAAGTGGAGCACATGTTGAATTATCACGAGAACCGCCGCCGAATGCATCCGAGAAAGTTTTCATTATAAGGGGAACCCCTTATGAAATCCATCATGCACAGCATATTATTCGTATCAAGGTGTTTATTTATTTGGAGGAATTTTTCGTTAGTGTTACATACGGCCAGCAATTTTTATGTGATACGATTTTTCTTCATTTAATACCGCATTCTGATGTGAAATTGTTCTTTAAATTGACTCTGTTTATGCTACATATGTCCGGCACTGCGTCAATTGTTCGGATTCGGATTTTGCTGCTCAAAATTACTCTTATCAAGGAATTGTTCAAGAAAAAACTTTCAGGTTGGTGATATTGCTCCAGGAACGCCAGTACCACAATTTCATGGACAAGGCGGTCCAGGAGCAGGTAATGATGCATTTGGAGTTGGACATAACACTGTGCCAAGTGCTCCTCAAGGATATGGCAATAGTAATGCACAATTTGCTGGCGCTGGTATTGCTGGCCAGACAGGAGGACAGTGGAACACCACTTTTGGTATGCTCTGATTTCGAATATATATTGATTTTGTTACTGGATGAGGAAAGCATGTAATAGAATAATTGCGAAATAGAATGGTATGTAAATACTTTGTTCTCAGGTCATCAACAAAGCGATCCCGGTCAGGCCGCTTGGAATCAACAGTATTACGGACCACAAGGACAACAGCAACCTGGTTATCAGCAGGGGGCATATGCCACTCAGTATCAACAGCCAGCACAGCCTCAGCCGCAACCAGCACAGACAAATGCAGCTCCAGCAGTGAATCCGCAAACAGGTATGTCAAACATAGAATAACCGGAAAGAGAACTTTTTTTTTTACATGCATTTGGATAGAAACAAATGATGGAGTCTAGCAGGCAGTGTCTTCATAGGTTTTCCTGAATTATGAATGCGAACGTTGTTCATCATATTTTGCGTAGATTGTGAATGACTCGTATTGTCTGAAACTTTGTTAATTTCGTTCGCAAAGTTCGGAAGTTGTATTGATGACTAGAGGAGACAGTAAAAATGGTTTTCAGTATTTTGCGAAAGTTGAATAAATTGCTTGATATTTTTCAGGTCAGCCTGATTACAGTGCGCAATGGGCAGAGTATTATCGTAGCATGGGTATGCACGAGCAGGCAGCCGTTATCGAAAATCAGTTGAAACAAAATGCCGCTGCTGCTGCCGCTGCTGCTGCTGCGGCTGCTGCTGCTGCTGCGCATCAACCAGCTGCGCAAGCAAGACCTCAACAACCGGTATATCGAATTATATTTTTTTATGACTCATGTAAAAATTTCTACATGAGTTGATATTGTTTTAATTCCTGTTAGTTCCAGCACTCTTAAAAAGTTACAATTTTTGTAATTTGTCATTGTAGGAGAATTCTTTGGAAACACTGAAAGTGGAGAAAAAAATGTACAGAATGTTTCTTTATAATTAATTGATATTGGTTGTAGGGATATGGCGCTTATGGTGCTCAGCCAATCACAGCGCAAAACCAGTTCAGTTACGGGGCACCGCAAGCACAGCCTCAAGGAGGATATCAATTCCAACAGCAGTACTGAAGTAGCAGTGATCACAATTGCAAGCTGGCGTGTTTTACTATTTCATAATTTCTGATTTTTTTTTTATTTTTTATTTTTTTTTTTTAAATCCCGTCTAATCTGGCACATTCAAATTGGAACAGGCCTTCAGTTCTTCGAGAAGTCCAACACAGTGTTTGCTGTTGGATAATACATGATTTTGATGAGTATATGTTTGCTTTGTTTTTTTTTTCGTGAGGAAGAAATGATGTCTACTATACAGAACTTAGGTGGTAACGATTTTAACTCTTTCGTTTGCCACAGCTGATTTTTGTCAAACTAGACTTACTGTGTTTTGGTACACTTACCGTTCAGGCTTAGACCATATTCAATTTTAGTTTCTGGTAGAATTTAGACTACTTCTGCCTTGTTTCTTTTAGTTATTTATAGGCATATGGTCACCCGTTGTATCAATTGGTCGTTCATTTTTTTTCTTTTTTTTTTTGCAGCTGAAAAAATTATATTTTGGACATTCAGGAGATCTCCCTGTGCTTTTTAAAAAAAAATGCTATTACTGTACTGCGTACTGCTTTGTATCCAGTTATTCTCGAGAAACGCGTTCAAATTGTTTTTGAATTTTTTGCCTCCCCGTTGTTTTCTCTTTTGCAATATTTGGTGGTTTTTCTATGTTTTCTTGTTTTTCTTACGGAATTAAAGTTGCTGATATTCTACCGATGCATTTCCGTATATTGTTATAACTTGATGATAGTTGAGTTATTTTTAATTTTTGCAGTAATATTTTATAAGCCTTCTCACTGCCCGTATAGATGTCTTGTTGGATTTATAATGACAATAATGTTATCACCGGTATATTGATTGTTCAAATCATTGTTTTGACACTACGTTGTTCATTGCTGTTACATTCTGGTCATCCCTGTACACGCGTTCATTTTTCTTCTGTATATTGATCATTTGTTACAGTTGATCACTGTTGCAGATGATAATGAAAATGAGGATAATGGTTTTCATATGAAATCACGATTTATGGCGTAAGTTGTTTTGCTGACATTTTTGTCAGTTTTTTTTTTTCTTTGAAGTACTTCCTTCACAAGTATTGTTCATGAATCTTATCGCTACAAAAAAAATGCGAGTTTCTCCTCTCTAATGGTTAACTGTTTTCGTAAAATTGTGTTATTTAATATGCAACATGCTATGATATATGAAGATATTACAATAATGATCAGCAAAATCCACTTTTCAAGGCTATGCGGGTGCTGCTGTTATTTGCTTTGTTTTCCCTCCCTCTACGCTTTTATTTTTACATATATAAATTTCTCTTCAACCATTTATTGATTACAATTTGATAGTGCGAGAGTTTTTTTTTTTTTTAAAAAAATGCGAACGCTTGTTTTATTATGGAACATAATATGTTACGTGTCTGTCCGGTTGTTCGTTTGTGTTTTTTGTTGGTTGGCTTGTTTCGTTGATTTCATTCGTTTAGCGGCACTGTGTTGTTCACTTCTCGAAGACATCAGGACTTTGTTCAGTTTATTAACATCATTTTTTTTTTCTCGTAATCATTTCTAACTGCAAATTCTTTTTCTCACACGTTTATGCTTTTTAAAAAAAAGTTTTTATGCCATCGCAAATCCTCTTTTCCTTCCCTTCAGGTTTTGCCCATTTGACAGGGAACTAGCTAATTATTTATGCTATGCCATTTGCATAAATTATTTTCAATAACATCTCAAATGTTTGATTTCTGGCGACGTTTTTTTTTTCCCTTTAATTATTTTGTGGAGTAATTTTTTTATATGTTTGTGCGTTTATTTGGAATTTACATTTTTTTTCTGCATATTGTTAGGTGTTGTCCCTTTACTTTAATTAATTTATCAGCTGCATACTGTTATTCTCAAGACGTACTTTTCTTGCGTTTTTTTATTGTGTTTGATTTTTTTTCTGCTCTATGCCCACTTGTTTTCCTCTATCCTGTGTTAAAATATTTTTTCAAATTTATTCGTAATTGTTTCAAGTGATTTGTTATTCTTTATTCATGCCCCTTGTTGGTTGCAGTTTTCCTTTCAGTTGTATCCTTATTTTGAGTTGTTTTCGTGCATGAGCGATAATAAACTGTCAGAAACGAAATTTGTATACTGCATTTGGAAATCAAACGGTTTGCATTCATTGATAAGATTAGCAGTATAAATCATTTCTTCTTTGAACTCATTCATCGTTAGATGTACGTATAGGTTCAATTAAATTCTATTAAAATGAAGAATGAGTTCCTTAGAAGCCTCCGAAGTTTAGTATTAGTGCTAATGGTTAGAATTCTCAGTTTTTTTTGACGTTCGGAATTCTTGCTGAATGTGAAAATTGGTTAATTCTAAAAAGTAGCGATTGATGGTAGAGTTTGAGGGTCATAAAATCCAACTCTAAGGGATGATTAATGGTAGTTTCTGTTTTGTTTCAGAATTTTTTCTGATAGGATTTGTTTTGCATTGACGTAAGATGGTATTGATGGTGCACTGTGACCGCATTATTGTTGCAGTCGATATGATGTATTGAACATTTGTAGAACAATAGGATGTTATTGAACCTTTCTCCTTAACCTGGTTTTATTTAAACATTATATATTGGTGATATGTTAATATTATTAATTTGATAATGAGCACACTTTGATTATGTATCAATAGATTAGATCTTGTTATATTGATAACAATAAAAAATCTAAATGCATTATCGATGAATTTAAACGAATTAAAATTTAATTTTTTTTTTTCAAACATATTATATAAATTATAAGTTTTATTTCGTTTTTATTTGCATACATTTCATAAGGTTAGTCATAATATATCGTTTAAGTTTTTTCTATTTGAAAAATTGAAACGCGGAACATACGAAAAGATTCTAGTCTATAGATGCGTGTATCCATAGACTGAATAAAATGGATAAAATGTTACCATTTGATTGTTCTTGTACAAAAAAAAAAAAAAAAAAAAAAACTATTTTGTTTAGGCTTAGGAAATAGGCATTATTTGGCAGTGACTTTCTATAATGTAATCAGAAGGGTGATTTTGTTACTTTGACCACTTAATTTAGGAACAAAAATGTTGGTCACTTGAAATGATGTGCTGTTGTGATATCTGAAAATATAACACAAAAGAATAAGCAGTTAAGAGTTGTGAACGCTAACAGATTTTAATTGAAAACTTTTAAAAATTAGTGTCCATATTCTATTATACAATTTTAATGTAGTTCAAGAGATAAGATTTTCTAGAATTCCATACACCCTTTGTTCACTTTTTTCTTTTGCAGTAATTATTTTTTGTCTAGAAGGTTGAACTTCTAACATGCAAGCAATTTTTGTTTGAGGGAATTTTGATTTTTCAAGGAAATAATGATTAGCTTTAAAAGATTCGACAAGAGCCTAAAAATTCTTTCATGTTCGAATCGAAAATATATTCCAGAAATTCTCATTATTTCTGTTGTAACAAAACGCAAATTGAAATTCCAGATGGCTCATGTAAGGCCATCAGGATATACACCAAATTTATTGTATTGAATTTTTGATTTTATTTTTGCTCAACACTTATGCATCCAAAAATTACGTTTCCTTAAAATATCTTCACTCTTTCTCGCTAAACTTACTTCTTCAGTTTCTAATAACCCCCTTCGAAGAATTATGTAACGATTAATTTATTTTGAATAGTGTTCAGGAAAATTGAATAATTTATAATAAATTGCATATCTTTTAACAAATGAGTTTTGAAGCTTTACGATGCTTGGAAACAAATAGAAAGACTGATTACTTTTTTGATACCATCCCGAACAGAATCATTACACGGAGAAGTATCAATGAAAATACATTTAATTCAAACACTTCTTGGATAGTGGAAGGCAATAAAATCATGATATGCATGGGGATAACTGCATAACTGTTGGAATAGAAGTTCGCATAAATTGAATTTAATTTCCTTTCTGCAATTATCGATTTTAAATTGAATCCAGAAAGCAATGGATGAATATCAAAGTAATGTTATTTTTCATGGTAAGATGTGTTCGTTGAGCTATATTTCGCTTTTATCACCGCACCATACCTTTAAGAAATTTTTGCAGGTGGTCCTACATAATTTTTTCGTTTCGATGCCATATTTCGTTCGATAATATCGTATGCCATAGTAATGATCGATTCTTTCGGATTTCTGAATTCTATGCCAAGAACATCTTTTGCCTGAATGAGCTTTGTTAGGAGTCACTTTCAAGCCAGGAACAAAGATATTAATAAAAACTGATAACAATAACTTACGAGAGAGTTGTCGAAGTGCACCTCATTGCCAAAACGATTTAATATTTGCTGCCTTGCTTCTTTGCTGAACAATGAATAAAGCCATGCTACTGGATATGGCACCGTAATTTTTGGAAAATTATAACCTGAAATTGGTAACATCATCGGTTTGCCGAAAGAGAGTCATGAATTGTAGATCATGTAACCTTGCGGTGAGAATTCGTCACGGAGAATGTTGGCCATATCCATAAACCAGAAACTGGGTTGATAAGTTATTAGAATTCGTAATCCATCACTACGAGATTCTCGCATAGCGCTAATGTGTGCTTGGGCTACGTCACGCACGTCCACTAAACCAAATTGAACTCTTGGCACTACGGGAATTTCATTATTCAAAAAACGACGTATGATCTAAAGAATAATTCGATTTATCTAATAAATTTTCGAGGGATATCGATATCACAGTGATGAAATATGAATATTAACATCGCATGTCAAAAAAACAAAGCATGAATTCTTTTTCAATTGGTAGAACTTTTTACTAAGAAAAGTTTACATTGACACTCGTTCCTTGCACATTATGAAGGAGAGGTCCAACAACAAGTCCTGGATTGATTACAGTCAGTTTGAACTTAACACCTGAAAGCTGAAATGGAATTGAATGATTTCGAGTACTAGATTTTATTTTTACGAAATCTGGAAATCATTTTAATTTTACAAATAAATAAGAAAGAAGACTTCCAGTCTCTTCATCATCCATGATTCACTTGTTCCACGATTCTATTCGCCATACACTAGACGATACGACTGCAAAGTGCAATTCAATTATCAAAAAGAGAGAGGGTTCTTGCCCTTGCAAAAATTTAACCTTCCTTACGGACGAAATCCCAAGCAGCTTTCTCGGCAAGTGTTTTACTTTTCACATAATTATTTACATTTGACGATTCGATATTGCTCCAATCTTTTTCGGTAAACGTTCGAGTCATATCAGCGTGACCTTCTGCAATGCAAACAATTCCGATGCGTTACAATGTGACGAGTGATACTATCATTTTTTGTTATTGAATGGCGCAAAAAAGAAAACTCCTAGGATCACTCTTTATCTTTTCCAGTAGAGTTTGGATTGGAAAATCAACTGATATCGATATATGTTCAAGGTCTAATTGCTATATTTTTTTTTATCCATTTCGCATGAAGTTTGAGTGGCATTTCAAGTTTGTTATTCTGTCTCTCTTTGTATCGCATTATTTTGATAAATCAATAAAATCAGTAATTTTGAAGACTTCTACCATTGATGGCTGCACAAGAACTGGTAAGAACAACTTTTTTCACGGATGATTTAGCAACAGCGTGCAGTACTCGCAAAGTACCGTCTACTGCAATTGAAATGATTGATTCATCAGAAACGATCGGAAAAGGACTCGCTACATGTAAAGCATATGTGCAATCAGCTGTTGCTCTAAAAGGATTAAAAAGATGACAAGAAATGAAAATGGAAAAAAAATAAAGTGAGTTTTGTTTTGAGCGCACTTCTGACAATAGACTTTTAATTAAGGTAAGCGAACAAGAATAAGCTCAGAATTTCCGATCCTTTACTTGCAAAGGAAAAGTCAAAAGAATGGCTACTGAGGAGTAGAGGATTAAGCAATAAGCAAACAGACTAATAAAAAATGCTTATTATAGAACGAATAGAACGAACTGAAGCCATCCCTCATCGCTTTCCAGATTCGCTTCGACCAATTCCAAACGTTCAGCTGCTCCTTCCAGTTGTTTCAGTGGATCAATTTTGAAGTGATTATTGAGATCACGCACAGTGCCACGTACAGTATAATTTTCTTTCAGAAGTTGCTTTACACAATGTATTCCGATAAAACCTGATGCCCCAGTAACGAGCACCTCTGCAATGTGATCATTTTCAATTCTAATTACCATTCATTCAGGTTATTGGGTTGAAAATACAACTCACTGATGTTTCGATTCGTCTCCATTTGCTTTTATCACACTGTTGCTGAAATGAATTTTGATTTACCAAAGGAACTCAATATTTTCATTCCAAACAATGTACTATGGCATTAAAAAGAACAAAGACAATCGCAAATATCATCTTTTTACATAGAAATAATTGGGTTTTCAAACTTTATGGGAATTATAAAAAGTGTAGAAATACATCGATATGAATACAAAAATGAGGCATAAAGAAAAGAGCACAAATGAAGTTTTTTTTTTTTTTTTAAATAACAGAAAAATTAACTGAATTTCGCGACATTTAGCACTCAATGAAAGAATAAAATTTTAAAAGCTGAATGGAAAATATTAAGTAAAATGTGTTAATGGTATAATTATAATCATTTATAGCATTGATTTTTATTTGTCTTACAATTTTTCTGTGCACTAAAAAATATTTCATTAATGTTGAAGAAAGGAAAGTGTGAAATCGATGAAACATTTTGCACAATTCAAGCTAGAAATTAATTGTTAGCTTAGATCTTTCAAATACTATGAAATAAAAAAGGGAAAAATGACAAGAAACGAGTAATGAATTGAAGTTGAAAAAAAAGTTGCTAAAAATCATTCCAACACAGATTGTTCTGTAAATAGAAATGACTACAGTAATGAGATCAGCAAGAGGGTATGATTTGACACAACACACTCTATAAAACAGGTATCAAATTGGTGCCGAGAACACTCTCAACAACCTCTTTTCCATTGTTTAACATTAAAGGTTACGCATATACATAGATATAAAGAAAGTTTTGACACACAGACAGACACACAGACACAAAAAAAAGTTTTGCACACGTTGCACTGTAACTTTTTATGCTAAGCAGACTTTTAATTACTGTAAAAGAAAATAATCGCATAAATTTCTTGAAATTTTTTTAAGAAATCAATTTTTTAGTAAAGAAATCTTACTTAAAAAGTAAAGTATAGTTTGACGGTAATGCGGCAACTTTCGAAACTGCGAAAACAAAAAATTATTTAAAATATTCATTGGTCAATTCAATCATTTTTATTTAAAATATTCATTGGTCAATTCTATCATTTTTATTTAAATATTCATT
>JARVGP010001158.1:10758-22083 GCA_029876185.1 Mansonella ozzardi
CATTTTTATTTAAATATTCATTGGTCAATTCAATCATTTTTATTTAAAATATTCATTGGTCAATTCAATCATTTTTATTTATAATATTCATCGGTCAATCCTATCATTTTTATTTAAATACTCATTGGCAATTTTATCATTTTTGTGCAAAGCAATAGACTTTAATGCATATAATAGCTTACTATATATATAGATAGTAGTCTTATAGATCACGCTAAGTAAACCTGTGCTAAGTAGAAACGATAAAACAAATACTACACGAAATTATTTTTGCTGAAATTCCATGTCTAGCTCAATAAATTCGGGAAAAATTGTAACTCATGTTAGGCTTAAGCCACTACAAAAGCTGCAAGATAACTTCGTTCAGAGGCTTTTCCTGTTTTAAGATAATGATAATGATGATGCCAAAGCGAAAACAGTGAATCAAATCGAGAAGAATTACAGAGTGTCTCATTCAAAAGAAGTTGAATTAATAAATTTTGCAATTTGCTAGTGACAATACCGCATGTCTTGTCAATTGATCAGACATCTTTCAAAACTTTTGCTCCCTTAATCGTTTCAACTACAGCTTTGGAATGTTGTACAATTTTAGATCTAAAAAAACCGACCCATCACATTTTGCAACTTTTCTCATTTCTGAAGGTCCGAGTAAATTGTAAATTAGCTAATTAGCAGATGTTGACTAACAATTGGCGTTTGATTTTGGAATGTTCATTTAGAATATTCACTTTGAGACAAGTAAAATCATCTGCAATTAAGTGTAATTGTTTTAATAAATAGTAATTTAATAAGGCAAAATGGAATTTGTGAAATGTGATTGGAAGTAAAAACATTGATTAAACAAAGACGCAAATAAGCAACTTTGGTTAATTACTTAAAAGCAGTACTCGAAAGGGATTTGGAAAGTAATCATCGAATCTTCTAAAGATTTTAATTTTTCATCAGAAGCCATCAAATTGCTTCATAATGATGCCAAAAGAGAAAAAAAATATTATTTTTCCTTCTTCTTTATCATAGCTAAGGATTGTCTGATTTCTAATATAATTCTCTTTTTTCCAATGCTTTATTATTTTGGAAATGGAATAGTCCCTGTAACAGTTAAGTTTTCTTCTTTTTTATTTACGTTATAATGTAATCATGAGCAGGTAAGGAGTATTAAGTTATAGAAAACATCTGAAGTTTAAATTATGGGAAATATCTGAAGGCTCTTTATGATCAGCGTATCCAGCTTGATCAATACAGAATAATTTGATATTAGCAATAGTTAACAACGACATAATCATCACAGGCGACCAGCAGATAACCTGGAAATAATTTTTACTCAATGTGTCTAATTTATTATTTATTCAAAAAAAAATCATAATTTCAGGTCAAGTGGAACACTTTTGGCTAGAAAGCAAAGTTGAAATGATGATTTATGAATTGGAAAATAGTATTTTAAAATGGTTCTGTTTCATGAAAGTAGGCTTTTTTTTTTTTTTTCACTTCGAAGCAACAAAATAAAATAAAAAATCAAAAATCGATGTTTGAAATCTCAGTAAATTATCAGTGAAATCTGGATTGTTCTTCTATTCAATTATTTGATACTAATTAATCAATGTAATGTGTGGTGGAAATAGGCAATGTTAGAAAGTACTTTACCTTTGATTTGAAATAAATTTTAGAGGAAAGCCTCATGCAAAGTTAGTGGTGAAGAAAAACACATCATTGAGTGTAACAAAAGAACTGTTTCAGCAAGTACCAGAGATGCTGATTTTTCAAGGTTTTCTTTGTTGATTTCAAATCAAATCAAAGGTAAAGTTCATCCGGAATTAAGCGGATCTTTTGGAATTGGAATGGATTATTTGAATCGATAAAAATGATCAAAGAGTACCGAGTACTTTTCACAGATAAATTGAATAATAACAAAGAAAGCTTAAAATTTCTGAGACAATGTGCTGTCCATTTTTAAATATATGAGACAAATGATTTGCATAGTAGTAATATTTAAGACACGTAATTCTCCCGCGTGTATTTTGCTAATAACGAGTCTGGGTGGTCGAAATGGTGGTTGGCATTTATTGATAAATTGTCATTGGAGTCAGGAAGTGAAGCTTGAGAATTAGAGGGTTATGGATGGTCAGTATATAGACTGGATGGTCAGTACATATATACTTATATCTTCACTGGACCTCACGTAGTTCACACTTTTTCAGAACTCTGGAAACTCGTAATGAATACTTTGTATCACTTATCAGCAAATATTTTATCAATAAATTAGCAGATGAAGTAGCATTTTCGTTTCGATTGCTTTTTGCAGGATAAGCAGTGAATGGACTGATGATATGTCCAAGTGCTCGGCCCGTCATTCTATGTATCAGTTACAGCTTTTCTTGGTAAGTCCTCTTATATGGGCATCCACTGCAATTAAAACTCTTCGATTGTAAGTACTGGAATTGGTCAGTATTTTTGTGTAGGATGTTGATAGTGTTTTCATATGATATTTGCGCAGTTCTTTGCAGGTTGTGACGATTCAGTTCGTTTTTAGTGAATTAAATCGCCAAGTTTGTCAGGAACTTGGATTCAACAGTGAATCATTGGAGTGTTCAAGTTGTGCAGAGCTGCCACAATTTCATCTAGATAAACTCGTTGCTGACTGTAATTCATGTTGTAGGAAGGATTATTTGGAAACGAAACAAGAAGTAAAGAAATTTCATTTGGCTAACTCCACAATATATATTTTCGAGATCATCAACTAAAAGCTAGAAAATTTTCTTCTATTAATAATAGAGACACAGGTCAATTTAATGATGTTCCGTGCTATAATGTCCATTATGCTTGAAACCATTTTAGAAATATCCACGAGCTCATATAGAAATTTGTGAATGCAACTTAGCACGATTTCCTCAGGCGGAAGGTTGGTCAATTTTGCTTAACCAAATAACCCGAACTTCTATTTAAGCGGTCGCGCTTAACTGTTGTAATAACATTTTCTTACAGTATCGCATAGTATATGATGTGGAATGGTTATATTCACTGAAATGCCTGATATATAGCCAATATGAATTCTTTCAGCATTCGTCAAGTCCAATATGATAAAGAAATGGGGAAATTGTGTGAAAGTTCATCACGTCCGAGGGACATTGCCAACAATTAAGTTGTTGGATGCGGAAGGAGAAGTGCAAAAAACCATGAATATTGAAAAATGGGATACGGACACAATTACAGAATTTCTGAATACATGGCTAGATTGTTAATAATCTCCTTCTCGATTTCTATATAGCTATTCTCTAAATTTATTTGCTTTTATGGCGACGTATTGATTGCTACCCAAAGCTTGTCTTATATATGCTGGGCTTCTCGGATTTCATCTTACTCATATGATTTTTGTACTTAAGAAGATCAACAAAAGAATCAGATCAGATCGATTCAAAAAAAGTGAACGCTTGAGGTTTTTATTTATCAATATTTTTTCGAGCAATATATTTCCGAATGGCATCTTGTATAGCACGAATGGTAATTTAGATATCTTGAGAGTGAAATATCCTTGTTTGCTTCCTTCTTTCAAATTACGTTGCGCTAAGTTGAAATACCCGAAAATAAAAGTGTTTCATATTCACTCCAGCTTCCTTTGTCTTATATGTTCTAGCGTTCTTCTTTCTTAATTTTTGCTGTTCTCTTTCTATGGTAAAATCTAATGCTTCACTCTTCAACAAACAGTTGCTGAAATTCTGTTTCAGTATTTCATACTATCTTCCAGTAAAAAACACAAAAGCTTTCCAATAGTCATATTCTTTATTTCATAAAAGTGGCTATTGAAAGATTTAGAAAACTTCTCAGGAAAATGAGCGAGAGTTCCTAACATTATGGTTTTTGCCCGATTTTTGAACAACAGTTGATTTACTTGATGAGCTTCCAACAGAGCTCATTCATGCTTATACTGTTTCAGGTTTTGTACCATTGCGCATTGTTACCAATTCCTCCGCACTTGTTGGATGAATAGCTATCGTTTCATCGAAATTCTTCTTTGTCGCGCCCATCTAAATAAAAATCCTTTGAATTTTTTCTACAACGATGAATCTAAAGAATCATCATTGAACAGTCAAAAAATTAGACTATTTGTTACTTCTTCACTTACTTCCGGTAGTTATTCGAAATATAACTGACCTTGACAGCAACAGCAAAACCTTGCAGCATTTCATCACATCCGTCACCAAACATGTGTAAACCCACAACCTTGAAATAGCATTTACACAAGTTCTTTAGATTTCATTTCGAAGCTTGGAAGTGCATATTTAAAAGAAAGAAAGAGACTTCTGGAACTAATGTTAACCCCAAAAATAACAAAAATACGTTTCCATTTACCCGTTCTTCTTCACCAGCACAAATCAGTTTCATTAATGTTGGTTCTTTCTGCTGAGTAACAGCATAATACATGGGATTGAATTTCGTTTTATAAATTGTAAGATTGTTTTTCCCATACTGCTTTATAGCTTGCGCTGAAAACCCAATTCTGGTAATTATTACTTAGAGTAATTAAAATCTGTTAAAGAAGAAAACATATGAAAATACTAAAAAAAAGGTCACTACAGGAAATTAAGATAATTTTCTTTTCAAAAGTTGAAATAAATAATAGCTTTCACCTTCTGTAAGCCCAACAGTCCCTAGTGGTGGATGGCTAAAGACAACGGTCGGAATGTTTTCGTAATCCAAACGGCTGTTTGCTTCATTGTTGAACAGCCTGTGGGCAAGACGTCGACCAGCAGCAATTGCAACTGAAGAATTCATTAACATTACTAACTGATCTCAGTCAATTCATTAAAGCATTTGTTTGGAAAATACTCTTGATTTTTTTTTTTCTTACTTTTTTTAAATTGTGTATTTCCTAAACTTAGTTATAAATAATAGGAACATTCATCATTATTAATGAGACAAAAAATCCAATTCTTCAAAACGCTTCCTGCAGCATAATGAAATATACAGGAAACTCAGATATATACACATATATTATTTTTCAAGCAATAATTATCAAAGTTAAAGTTAATACGTCAGCAAACAACCTGGTGTCAATAATGCTTTTCCGCAGCAATCTCCCAATGCGTAAATATTTTTGGTCGATGTATTTTGATACTGATCCACAATTATATTGCCGGCTTCATCAGTTTTCACGCCCTATAAAATTCCCTTATTCTGAGAACTCTATTTTGAGACAGCTTGTAAAGAAAGTTCAGTTTAAAACAATATTACAAACCACATTATTCAGATTTAAATCACGTGTTGCAGGAAGGCGACCAACTGCCCATATTAAAGTGTTCACTTCACTAATGGTACCATTGGTTGTATTAACGGTAAGTAATCCATCAGAGTTTCTTTCCACTGATTTCACCTGAAAAAGTATACTTAATAAACAAAGTTTTATGATTAATATAATACAGAGAAGTTTTTGCACCATTAATATATAATACAGAGAAGCCTTCAAAACCAAGAAAAGCATGACATTCATTGATCAGTGAGAATTTTTCATCGTTTTTTTTTTCCATTCATCATCCTAATAAAAGACTCTCTTAAATATAGTGCTCGAGTTACTCAGTTCAATTTCGCTACTCACAGAGACCGTACATCGAAGAAAATTATTTCCCCACTTATCATGAATTCATTTCACAGCTATATCATATTATTAGCAAGTCGAAACACACCTGAGATATAACAGAAAAAGAGTTCAATTTTGTCAAAATGCAAAATTTTGATAGCAAACATATTGACAAATTAGTATGTTATTATTTAGAATATGAATATGATAAAAAAGCTTACTTCTGTATTTTTGTGAAGTTTCGTAGGCCCTCTATCGATAGATTCCGTCAAAAATTCAGACAATGTGTGATCGAAATCCCATAAAACCCTTGATTTTCGTACCAACAAGTGGACATCAGATCCCAAAGCCGATAACACTGACGACAATTCCACCGCTATATAACCACCTCCCACTACTATCGTACGTCTAGAATAAAATTTTTGTAAAGCCAAAGCCAAAAACTGATTATGATTACATCATTATAAAAAACGATAAGTCTTAATTTTCACAAAAATTTGGAAAGAAATAATTTCTTTAAAAACTCACTTGGGTAGAACATCAAGATGGAAGAAGCCATCACTATCAATGCCATAGTGTGATCCCGGCGTGTCAGGCCTCTTTGGATACCTAAAATCACACAAAAATGAAACTGTGACATTTTTTGCGAAAATCAAAGCAAATGTTCCAAAAAAAAAAAAAAAATATTTTACTAGCAATTACCCTCCAACAGCTATCAGTATGTGCTTTCCAGAATACTTTTTGCCATTAACGTCAACAACACCGTCTTCGGTAAATGATGCTTTTCCTCGAATCAATTCGACTTGTGACCAAAATAAATGTACAATCAATGGAATAAAGATAAAAATGTCAACAGTGATTGAAATTACTGTAAAACAGTAAATGTAGTTTGAGATGTTTGTATTAAACATAGTTGCATATTGAAAATTGATAATTGAAGTGCACAGTTTATTGTGAACTATGCAGTATAATTTCATCTTTGTGTAACACTCGGTTCTTACGCATGCACTTTTCTTTTATATTTTAAAAATATAACTTTAATATTTTGAAAGTATAACTTTTTATAACTAAACTAACATTGGACAAGTTTGATTCATAGATTGCATTTAAACGCCTGACGTATGCATCACGACTATCCTTTATTTTCCTAAACAAAATCAATATGTAATCTTTTTTTACACACTCTTCTAAATCAGGATTGATTCAATACTTGAGATCTCTAAAAATGACAAGTTGAAAAAACTATCTCAAATAATTAAAAAAATAGATTATTGACCATTTTATGTGTAATCCTTAACATCCAATCTAAAATTTAGCTTAATTATAAGAGTGGGCCAAAAATGAATTATTAAGCAATCGTTTTCTCACAACATTAATGCATTACTGATCAACGTTATTACTGAAGCTCCAAAACGATGAATTATCGAAGTTTTACTCGTTTCTAAGGAATATCATGTAGATTTTTAATTCTAATTTACTATAAGTCTCAATGTTTAAAGTTCCAATCATCATGAAATAGTGAATTCATTCCCCTCCTTTTCGATCTGGACAAATATTTATCTTCTTTCGAACAATAAACGACTTTTTTAGGGTATTTAAATAAGAACAGAAAATTAACCTACTTCCAATCGAATCCATTCAATGTCACATCAAAACCATAATCAGAATGAATGGCGATTGTTTCTGCATGACGAGAACAATTATACATAACTTTTTTTGGTACACATCCTTTATTTACCTGTGAAAATTATTTAAAAAAATTAGAGGAAAACACAATTTTAGTTTGATTCCTTTTCTTTCTAAATAACTGTATAAAAATATCTCTAAAAAATTAAAAAAAAAAAAAAACTAACGCATGTACCACCGAGATGCCCTTCTTCAATCAATCCCACAGATGCTTTAAATTCAGCAGCTCGACGAGCACTTGCAATACCTCCAGAGCCACCACCAATTACCAGATAATCATATGTTTTTATCGAATTATTACCGCTCATAGTATGTTTATGTCTGTTTATGCTGGAAATTTGTCTGAAACATTAAATTTGCAAAATTACGCTAAAAACAAACCACTGGCAAACGAAATATCATAACATTGTACTGTACTATTAGAATTACACATTCACTAGAGCATCGATTTTGTTTATACAACAGTTATATTTCAAATGTTCCTTACAGTACATTGAAGCATTTCCCGCAATTCAAAAAAACCGATGTGTGCATTTTTTGCATTGTAACTGCAGAACCGGTCGAAAAGAAGCACTTGGTAAGTTGATGGCGACATCGATAAATATAGTGCATGCTATTCACCAAGTAGTATGAATTAAGCATAGCAAAGATTGATACGATTATACCACTCAAAGGCAATTCGCTTCTATAATGAGTCAAACAAAAATGCTTTTTTCTCATAAAATCCTAAATAGGTCTTCAAACGTGCCTCTGTACAGGAATAGCTAAATTTTTTATTGAACATAAAACTTTCACTTCCAAAATATTCATTTAATTATTAGTGATTCAGAACTACTCGAACATCATGACAAGATCGTATCGAATAAGATCCTCAATAGAGATTAATATTTAGCATTTAAATTTTTTCATTTCCATACCACTCACTCATTTTTCCGATTATCCTGTCCAAATTCTCAAAATATTTTAATCGCATACTTGTGCGGCAATAAAATGCTGCCAAAATAATGAATTTGTTTTTCACAACAGGAAACAGAACAATCGAATTTACACATATAAACATGCACATACACACATTAAGCAACTATCTGCTATTGTCTTCTGTCTCTTGCCTTCACAAATATCATTGTTAAGCCAAATCGCAGCACAAATTCAACTTTTCATTTGAAAGAAAAAAAATCAAGTCGAAAAAAGTGAAAAAATATATATGTGAATCTAAGTAAAAAGCATTTCAATCCGCTTGTAAAATCAAATTTTCAATCTTGCAACATGCATGAATGTTTCAAACATTTTATCCGTTTATCATATCTTAAGTGAACAAAGAGAAAAAATATAAACCAATCGTCACCGAAACAAATCTTAAAAACGGTATTAACAAACGAACAGGAAAACAGCTTTTGCTGCAAATCACTTAAAAGAAGTCGGCTAGTATAAGGAAATCTACGAAGATAACTGACATAACATCATCAATTTATAGCTTCTCTTCTCTATTTTAAGTACTTGAACGCTAGTTTATTTAAACAGAAACATGATTTCAAAGAAATTTTAGGTATGCAACTAATGAGACGTATACTTAGTTCCTAAAATCAATTCCATATTATTCAAATTACTGAGAAATTTAGTGAAATGCATCCACGTGAAAGGCTATACAGAGTACTTTCATCTCGTATAAATTATACTTCTGCTAAAAACAATATGTGAAATACGAGCGAAAAAATAAATAAAAGCGAGAAATAAAAGGAATGAGTAAATATCGTTAATAAAAAGAACAAATAACACAAGAAAATGAGCAGTTACCAGAACAAATAACGAGCAATAAAACCGAAAATACCTAAAAAGAAAACAAGCACAATTACCTTGAACAATGCACTTTTCCGATTAAGCAATCTTGCATCTTCTCGATACTTCTTACTGATATCTGATAAGTCATTTGCCCTTGTCTCCAAAACTGTTTAAAAATATTATTTCATATATATGCTTTAAAAAAATCGGAAATTTCCCCAAAAACACTTCAAACCTTAAAATTACATGCCGAACTAAACTTCATTTACAGTACCACCAACTACTGTATGGTGGAATATCCAGTGATGCAATCAAAGTGATGATCTCATAAATATTTGTGGTTCATTAATTATTGACAGCACTGTAAATGGAATAAGCAACAGAAAAAAAACTTACTATTTAATGCTTCGCCACGATGAATTACATCCTCAATATTCGAAACCATTATGCGTGTCACATCCTGAAGTTCACTGCTCACTGCAGATATTGCATGATTCCTACCTGCATACTTTCTTTTTGCTTGTTGTATGTAGTAATCTGCAGTATGACATCAGATTCAGAAATAAGAAGCAACAAAATCACTTGTTATTTTAAGCAACAGCAAGAAATCTTGGGTACTGTTGGATCTTTTGATGAAATTCGTGAATAAACGTATAAATTATTGTCGTACTAAAACTAAAGGCGCTATATTGAATTGCGTGACACAATATATTACATTCGTAAATGAAATTACACAGATTTGAGAATCTGTAGATAAAAATATAGAAAAATTGAACAGTGCTGGGAAAAACAAACCAAATTCAATAAAATGATATGGTCTAGTAACAGATGCTATGCGAGTGCCATTTTGACTAAGGAATTCATCGGTGACATCTTCCAAATATGCAAAAGCAGATTTTCGTGAAAAATTTTTGTCACAAAGACACAATGAGCAGACTGGTCTTTTGATCACATAGCTGCAAGATAACTCCAGTATCGAATCTGATTTAACATTCAGATTCGCAAGAGTTATAAACATTATAAAAGCCACTTTGCTTCATTAATTTTCATTAAGACTGTTACATTATCGGATTTTTGCTAGAAGTATTAAATCTTCAAGATAACTAACTGAAAATAATAAGGTCCACTCTCAAGAGTATGTGTAGTTGGACTGTTGTTATTCAGTTTCCGGAAAAGCATCTTTGCTTGATTGGTATATTTTACCATATTCTGATCCGGCTAAACATATCTAATTTATTACTTGAAAAATATTCGAGCTATCTCTCAAGAGAAATTTCAGAATAACATCTGATAAAGATACTTTGCAAAATATCCGAACAGTAATTGCTCATCTTGATTTTTGCTCCAAAGGTAATATTCCTTACGCCATTATTAACGCATACGTTCCCTAATCGTCCATGCGAAACTCCCAATAACATTGATATCATCTAAGGCCAAAAAAAGGCAGCTGAGAGCGATTTTATATCCATTTCCTTTTCATAGAATTTCTTACTAATTCACAATTGCGCTACGATTGGAATGAATCAAATTTCAGGGAACGAACTTCATCGCTGCCCTCGATTGATGTGGCTAGAATAAGGCCATCAGCTACACGTGCAATCAGCGTTAGCAGGACCATTGTGCTCTGTAAATCGCAATCCTGAAAGTTTCAAGAAATGAAAGTCATCTATTCCAATATGATAACGAATTGAACAACAGGAATACGGCAATCATAATACTGAACTCTTCCACGAAACGTCTCATCTTCTGATTACACGTCACTACGTCAATCTATACAAACGTATAAATAAGTTCCATAATGAAAACACCTATTATCATCTATTAGCCAATATGCAACAAGGCAATCTCAACGACAATATTTGAGTGTACTAATTTGTATGTCTAATCCTTGTAATACTCCGCCAAAGGTGTTGTAACAAATCCCTTCTTCCAGGTTTATCTTACAGTTCTATTACAGGTCTACAAAGAAATATAGGCTGATGATCGTCCATATCCAGTTTATAGTTTTTTAAAAATTACAAATTTTTTTTTTCAATGCTCAAATGCTATTATCGTATAGTTTCTTAACACAATAAACAAAATTTCATCAAGTATTAGATCAACTAATAAAGAAACTTTTGAATGAAGCTTAGAAAGTATAGGTAGAAAGAAAGTGAAAAGGATGGAAGATTTTTGAAAGGTCAAGTTATTACTGTTATTAAATAGCAGTAACAAACGTTTGGTAATGTGTTTTGGTAAGTCAACGAAAAAGTAGATCTCTTTTATCACCAATTTATGGTAAAATTTTTGAG
>JARVGP010001159.1:0-22338 GCA_029876185.1 Mansonella ozzardi
ATTTTCTTTAAATTTTATCTGTAGCAATTGTAAAGACAGATAGCATACGAGATGGCCAAAATGTGTACAGTTTAATTAATTGAATTCAAATATTCAAAAGTTACCAGTGATAACGTATATCTGCTATCCCTATCATCATCTTTTTTTAACACTTTGCTTTGATAGCTTTAGGAATATTGCACTTTTGTTCAATCATTAATTGATTCCATTCAAAGACAGTTCCCACTACATACCCATTTGTTGATGAAATAACTTATTTAACTGCTAATATTTGTTATCGAGCTTAATTCATAAGTAACAAAGTTTTGATAAATAAAAATTCTAAACTTCATAAAGTTCTACGTCTTAACATTACGACGTTGAATTGTTGCAGTGAAGATCATGTCTGATTCTCTGTATGTCTCATAACCTCGTCTTTATATTAAAAAGCTTAAACATTATTTTATTCGCAAAGAATTCGATAAAAGCAAATCAACAAAAATCAAAACAATGACAATTGAAATGATGGATATATTTCAGATGTGAATTTCAAAAAAAAAAAACATTGCTCATCAAATCAATAAAACTGAAAATTAATTTATAAAAAGAAATAAGAAAACTGGCTCGCAAACATAAAATCTGACTTTTGTTTCCTTTGTTTCTTAAGCATAACTTTTCTGATTAAAGAAATTCAAGCAATATTCCAAATAATATCTTGACAAAGGTATCAGGTAAATGGTATCTACATATCAGGTAACTGACCACCACCTGCAGAACGAGGATTCTTGATCGTTTGATCAATACTTAAAACAAGACATGCTGCTTCGGTTGCTGCTGCCAGCGCATTCTGAAAATAGTGCTTAAAAACTGATGTTTTATAAACAAAAATAAGAACTCCGAACTCTTCATATACTCAGGGCGCACAGTGCTGATAATTTAAACAAAATTTTTTTTACACATTTTTTGTTTCTGCTAGTTTGCAAGTATTTTAGCTTATAGTTTCATCTATTTTATATGTCCTACTGTTATCCTTAATTACTGCTTCCACAAAACAGCAATCAAGAAGAAAAATTTTTTGTGAAACTCGAAAAGAACAAACTAGTTTCACGACAGCTGGTTCCCAAATGCATGCTTCCATATTGTCAGAAACATCTTCCGCATAGATATCAATTCCTGCCCATTTATCTTCCTTCGCATGTCGATGTCGCAATCGATTCAGTATGTCTGTGGCATCTATGCCTGCATTGTAGCACAGCTGCTTTGGAATTATCTTAAAAATGCAAAGGTTTTTTATAAAAATTTAAATAAAACTCATGATTGCTCCTGGCTCAATAACTAAATAATCAGAAAATCAGTTGTAAAAAAGATTTCTACATGAATGGAAGTGAAAATGTTAAGAATTTCAAATTCTATAGTTGATCATCAAATGGCGAACAGAAAATCTGATAAAACTGGATGAGAACAAAAGAATAAACAATGAACAAGTAATTCGAACAAAGTAAAAGAAAATTTGGCTTATTATTTCTGAACTTCGATTCCTCGCTAACACATGATAGCACTTGTGTGAAAAAGGTAAAACCGAACAAAACGAGACCTCTAAAGCCTTAGCGAATGCTTGCCAAAAGAACTGCTCTTTACCCGCGATAGTTCTAGAAATATCTCTAATATGACGTGAAAGTTCCATTTCAACAGCACCACCACCTGAAATTGAATAAAATGATCCCTCATTTTATTAACACCTTTTATTAGCTAGCAATTTTATTAGCATAAGCACAGGATTATAATTAAGCAAAACTGTATGCAAAAAAAGAAAGCACATAGCAATAATACTCAATACCGGGCGACAAAGGAGGTCTGCCATATATGCAGAAAACTTTTTTGAAAGTAGAGGACGCAATTATAGTGAATTAAATGCTCGAAATCTAATACAATAACAAACAACATGATTTGAACCATATAAAATTATCCAAAATGACGCAAAAGAAACCTGCGACAATTGTATCATTTTTTTTAGCACGTCGTACAATCATGATTGCATCGTGCAAAGAACGTTCCGTTTCTGCGATGAATTGCTCTGCACCACCGCGCAGAATTACGGTGCAAGACTTGGCTTTTGTACAGTCCAAGAAAAAGTTATACCTGAAGTGAAATGAATTTGGAAGAAATCAAACAGTTGAGAAAAGCTAAAAATCAACTAATATATGGTAACAAAGTACGACAATACCGAAACATAATTTTACCTAACGTTGTTACCGGCAGTATTCAAAACCAATAGTAAAAAATCCAATTAATTTATGAATCATATGAACTGCATAAGGGAAATGAAAGCAGTACCGTTCACTTCCTACTTGCTGCTCGTAAAATTCCCCACAGCTTCCAAGAAGTTCCTTACCAATCTGAGATACAGTTGTGAGAATAGTACCACCACATGCGGCAATTAGTCTTTCCATATCAGCCTGTTCCACACGTCCCGCACAGAACATATCTCTGCAATAAGGTTTTGAGAAACTTATGCAAAAATTAAAATAATGCCGAAGTGGAAAATTTCATAACAACATGAAGATTAAAATGAATAAAAAAACTAAAATCCTTCCTCAACTAAAAACAAAAATTATACTAAAAGAACGTTATTTATAAGCAAAAAAGAGTTTACTAGAGATAGAATTTTGAAGCAGAGTTTTTTACAGTTTTAATCCAATATGAAAATATCATTTAACGGCAAAAAGTACCTGTCAGCAAACCACTGCGTTGCCACATCCCCAATCGGCAATTTCGAAAGTACTACTTTCGCTCCAGATTCATGAATTTTCTTCAGTTTATCATATAAAATTGTCCATTCAGCATCAACAATCTGAAAAACAAGGAAAGATGTAAAATAACAGTACTACAATAGAAATTAGCAATAAAGCTTGTGTAATTTTAACTAGCGCCAGTGAGAGCAACTGTTTTCAATAATAGCTGAGACCTCTACGGAAACAAATACCTTTTGATATTCATCCACACTCTGAATTCTCATTTCTGCGTTGTCTTTTTCAGCTTTAAGTTCCAATTCAATATTAAGTAAAGCAATGAAAGGATTTTTATAATGTTTTGGTTGCATTTCAAAACCTGCATAACTGAATGCCTTCTTGAATGCGACGCCCTTAACAAGTTGTGAATCCTGAAAAATTAATGTCAAACAACTGGAAGAATTCGTAAAAGTAAGGTAATCAATACTTCAGGAAAACACATACCAAAAGAGATCCACCGTTAACTTTCTTAATACCTATCATATTTGATGATAGATTTTCATCCAGGTAAGAGACGGCATCGACAGCCATTTCAGCGAAAAATTCCCGTTCTTGGCTTATCTTGAATATTAATAAAATAAATGCAAATAATTTAAAAAAAAAAACCATCTCAAATTTTTACGAGATGCTGAAATGGTGGCAATTAATTAAGAAATGTCAAAGCGGAATGAGTTAGAAACGTTAAGGCAAACATCGAGTAGGCCAAATCGACACTTAAGAAAATTGGAGCCCTCAGAGCAATCGATAAATTTAAATATAAATGTTAATCTTGTATAAGCTTATGCGACGCAGCATAGGACTTTAATAAAATAAAAAAGCATTATTACAAGCTAGGAAAAATCCCAGCGATTCGTTAATTTGTTTACTTATTTATCTACTCTGAGATAGTAAAGCAGTGATTCTAATCAAAAGTGATTAGAAATTCAACCATAAATGCCGAAAGCACAACAAATGTATGAGAAATATAAAACGCACCAATTTACTACTGAGACAGGTAGTAGCACATCGTTTCAGCATTTCACGCATATTACTACTACCACTGATTTTTTCGGCCAATTGTTTAAGCCGATTGATTGCCTTAAATTACAAAATATTTAAGAATGCTTCCATCCTCTTACGCTTCGTCTATAAAGTTTAATGTAATTAAATATTTCAAAATCCCTGGCTAAGGAAGCATTCTATCAGTTGACAGCTGATTTGTAAAAAGAAAGAAGTCAAAAAGTCTGCCATAATTAGAAGAATTCTGCCATTTCACAAATAGCTATACCTGATAACCTATTTTGTTATTTCGATGTATGACGCAATACTTAAAAACAAACAAACCTCTTCACAAGCTTTTGAATAGGACCGAATTATTAGCTGTGGGCTGACACCATCTTCAATGAAAGGTTTTGAACGTTTTAAAAGCTCAGCCGCTAATATTACAACTGAAAACCGTGAAATAATTAAAACTTCAGCACTGAAATAATATAGCCATGCAGCAAAGACGTAGTAATTAGATTTCATTCATTACAATACACTTACCTGAAGTGGTGCCATCGCCAACCTCAGCATCTTGACTTTTCGCTATATCAACCATAACTTGAGCTGCCGGAAAAACAACATCCAGTAATTTCAAAATGGTTGCTCCATCGTTTGATATTGTTGTTTTACCTACAGAACATTTATCAGTGAACGTGGAAGCGTGCAAATTTTCAGTTTGTTAGGCAATATACAATAGTAGCTTTTCGATAAAAATTTCATATTAATAGGCAAACATTCAGAATTGATACATGCAATTATATTTAAATTTATATTTTAAAAAAATAAAATTCTTTACGCTATTGCGGAAAAACAGTACCTTTAGAATCAATGATTAGCTTATCCATACCACGTGGCCCCAATGTGGTACGAACACTATCGGCGATCACATTGCATGCACTGATATTACTAATTACCTGCTGTTTACCAAACTTGGCTTCTGTTCCCTCTTTCAATAAAATTATTGGTGCATTCATCATCATGGGCAGTTATAGAAGTAAAGCTTTTTTTTTTTTTAAAATGAAGACCTGCAATATGAATAAAACTTATTCCCAGTTTCCTACTTCTTTGAAATTATTTCCAAGATACCTGAAAACAAATATGAGATTAACCTGGATGTTATTTAGGAAACAAATTACTATTGGATGAACAAAATGAAATAGTACTTCTTCTCAAATCAATAAAAAAAACAAGATATATTAGCATCTATGCAATCACATTAATGCAGCTCAGTTTTAGCAATCAGCAACAGAAAACTACAAATATTTATTGCCTTGAACAAAGTANCAAATTACTATTGGATGAACAAAATGAAATAGTACTTCTTCTCAAATCAATAAAAAAAACAAGATATATTAGCATCTATGCAATCACATTAATGCAGCTCAGTTTTAGCAATCAGCAACAGAAAACTACAAATATTTATTGCCTTGAACAAAGTATCATACATAACTAAAAGATCTAAATCATCTAAGTCAACCATTAACAATTAATCAATATTTGATACTATTAATCAATCTGGATATTAATTCATGATGATCCTTATTCATAAGAATGAAAGTTAATCTTTCTTATATTAGACTAAAAATACTAGTAACATTTGAAAAACTGTATATCTCATTGAGACTTCCTTTATCTCCTTCAACCTTCTCAATACAAACTTTCACAGGCTACAACTTTACAGTATGCATGACAAGTTTTGTATCCAGCAATAAGAATTATAGCATCAACACCACATTATGGAGTCACAATAACCATCCTACTTTGGAAAGTACCCATCTGATCAAAAGGCAATATATTCCCTACGATATGCCCAAGTTTCAAGTTTCACAAAAATACTTTACTTTAACAGGATGAAATATCATGGAACAGTCTATAACTGTTCGAATTTTTAAAACAACTTGATCAGATACTTTATTAATACTAATCAAAATAAACTATATTTAAATTCAACTTTAACATTAAAGAACTTAAATTCACAATTCCAATAGAAAATTAAGAGCAAAACGTTTTTTTTTTTTTTTCTTATGCAAACACATTCACTGATATACAAAGCATATGTATGCTCAAGGAATGCTTACGAGCATACAATGTTCTGTGTGCACATTATATGACAACTGATTAATAAGTGCAACTGAAACAAAGTGACATATAATAAATGAATTCGGTTGACAAGGAATGATAAATTCGAAATTGTAAAGCGGAATAAAGAATTTGTAAAGATGCAAAAGATAAAAAGACAGACAAATTCAGTTCATGAAACTTGGAAAAATACGACTTCATAAGAAAATGTTAAATTAAATATGAACTATAGTCCAAGCTTATCTTCAATATTCAAAGACAACTGAATTGTAAGAAAACATGCTTGGATCAATTAAGTAACTTTATTTCTTAAGTATCACTATTCTCTTTACTTTCAGAAATACTTGTGCTGTATTTCTCCCATTATATTTAATTTCTATCCAACAAATGAGTGAATCATTTTTCAAAACAAAGCAATCTATTAAAATATAAAATTTCAGCTACAATTCAAGAATTTCCAGCTTAATAATGAAAGATTTGCTGACAGTTTGTATATGTCCAATAATTTTCGGCAAGTAATGCATTCCTTCCAATATCTCGACTAGTATTCTAGTTCTTCCGTTTATCGCTATTTTAAAAATTCATCTGTTCACTACTATTCCATTCTTTCGAATTTCCAGTATGAATAAAAATATAAATTACGTTCTGAAAGCTAAAAAAAATGGAAGCTCTTTGTTGAAATGCCATAATTACAAACCATTAGAATTTAATAAATTTAAGCGTGTTATTGGGCAACACAATTTTTCTCACAAAAATAAAAGTTAATTTTTCTTAGAGGGTTCTAAACGAGAGAATTTAATGGTTACTGATTCAATCAGTAACTATAAGCCCCATTTCATTTTCATTAATGTTAAACCATATAAATAGCATAAAACAGCGCGACTAATCCATTTCAAACAAGCAGATTGGTCAGCAAATCATTAATTGTCACGATATTTCTCATTGAGCTTCGATAAAAGCTCCTTGTGAGCAATTTCGGAATCATCTGAGACCTAAAAATAATTCTTTATGATATAATCCAGGCATAACTCACTGAAAAATAATTGGAAGATTACAATACGATTTCAACTGAGCGATTTCTCCAATACAGTGTGATGTCTTACATAGAGAATAATGAAGAAAATAAATACAAAGACTTTCTGGTTTTTACAGCATCGCTATCAATATTATTAATGCTCAAGCTAGAAAAAAGCATGAAAAAATTATTTACTTGAAACTGCAGAATTTTAGCAGTTCCTAATGAAGACTTGATTGCAGAAGCGGACGAAGCGTAAACCATTTTCTTCTTGATTGGTGCACCATCAGGACATAACTGCAAAATAGAGAGATTTCAATAAAGACTTACTTCTTTAATTCTTAACGGTACCATTGGAAAAATTAAATATTTAATAAAATTTCAATTTAAAGTTTTACATTTAAGCATCCATAAAAGACTCTTACAGCGTATAAATATGAAAAATATTTGCACCTTAAATTGCAAAACAACCTGTATGAAAACAATTTTGTCCATTTTAGAAGTGCCAGCGCCGGGTCGATTACACGAAAATTTAAAATCGAAAACAGCATAACGACAATCTTTGAAGCCATTCGTCCGTTCCCTTAAATCTTGTACAAACGCTTCATATGCAGTTTTCGAATTTTCGCTATGATCATCATCTGTTACGCCAAGCTATAAATAAAGTAACTTATTAAAGGAAGATTTTATAGAAATAACTAATAGGTAAATATATATTTTTGAAAATTATTAACATTACAATCGCTTAGATCTTTATGATGCTTCTAAATCTGTTTACATTGAGAATAATCAGAAAGAAAGTTCAATCTTATCTTTTGGCAATGATAACAAAATTTAGTTGAATCATTTAATTTTTTCCTTCAAATTAAAATTATCTCCAGTACTTATGCGTATCATTCATAATTTCTTCAAATACAAGACTGAATTAATTAATTTTCAAATACAGTAAGACTGACCTCATCAGGTGAGACAGCTGCCTCTACCACTACTTCTTTATCTTCGATTTTATAAATGATATAACGCAATTTATGATGTTTTCCTTCCGAAAGTTGCTGAAAAACAGTTTGGCATTCTGAATTGACCAAGACACCCGAGGACATTCTATCGACGTGCACCTGAAAATGAACAAAAATCTCAAGAATTCTAGAAATATCAGACGCATTCAAAATGACGAACCAACTAATTCACATCCCATATCAAAAAAAATACTCAAACTAACGGTAAGAGCGCGGCCTGTCAATATGCAAAAGATTATCTCTCTCTTCTAGTTTTTTTTTTTTTTGGAGAAAATTACTGGCTAGTTGGCCTTGAATTTTCTAATTGTCAATTATTAGGAATATAAGAGCCAGGGAAAGTTCAAATACCACATGAGGTATATTTATATTTCATTATGAAACTTTACATATGAGCCAATTTTATTTTTATAAATAACACTCTAATAGCAAACTATAGATATTTAATGGAAATATTTTGCCGTAACTTTTACTGTTATTTATTACTTCCTTAAGTTGAGCTTTATAAAAAACAAAACTCTCAATGAAAGTTTGATTAAATCATATTTGGAATTATCCATGAGATAAGTATTATTTTGTTGCAAAAATAATGTGTGAAAATAATTTGCAAATTTAGAAATTAAAAATCAAAAGTTAAGAAAATTTTACTTTAAAATTAAATTGGCAAAATTTGTGTAAAAAAATAATATTTAGAAGACCTAAGAAACAGTTCATCTTTTAGCAAGCAAGGCAGAAATATGAGTGAATCGAGACGATTTTAGAACTGCAGTGTATGGTATCTAGCTATTCGATATTGCAACACTAGAAAATATTTTGCAGGTGAAGAATCTAGACTGTCATTAATTTTTATTTTCTTTGAAATCTTCTTTAGCATTTTTTATAATTAAAATTATCATTACTGAATGATTAGAATTAAAATGCATCAAACTCGTCAACAGTACAATGGATTATATACTCATAACTTCTTAAAACTTACTCTTTTTCTTATTAACAATTAATACATTTGTCCGATCATTTTTAATATTTTTCTTTGAGCTCAAATCATATTTCGATTTCCGATCCTTAAAGTTTGTATTACTAAATTTCGTCTCGGTGACTGTAATTACTCTGCAATAATTATGATACTGACTTACTTGCATTAAAAAATTCAGTTCCGATATAAACTATGCCAGACACATGATAAATTTAAATTTCTAAACTAATCAGATACACGATAAATTTAAATTTCCTAAATTAAGACTAGAAATCTAAATTTAAGACTAGAAATCACAAAAAATTTTTTGGATAAAAATTTTGAATATAGGTGCCCTATTTTTTAATATGTCAACAATTATTTCTGTCAAAATATTTTTGATGTCATGTATATTATTTTTGATGTCATGGAAATAATTCAAATCATCTCATAATTAACTCTTTAAATATAGCAACTTCTTTCGGTTTTGAAAATCTTAGGATTCCATTACTTTTTTAGCTTGTTGGATGATTCAACTTTGCAAACATTCTTGTCGAGCAGAGGCAATTTGCGTTACATTCGCATGAAATTTGGAATTTCTGAATGCAGGACGCTCAATTTATTCAGCTAATAGCTTCAAGAAGAATTGTCTCCAATTTAGTTAAACAGGTTGAATTTTTTTGGCAATACTGAAGTCTAATTTTTCAAAGGATCTGCAATAGGAGCAGTTAATTTGCAAAATATGAATAACAGATATAAAATAAAATGATTAACCTGAAGGGTTAATGTTTTTGTTAATACATGCTCTTCTGCATGCTGTTTAGTTTTTAAATGCTTTCTTTAAAATACAAGCTATTTAACTTTCATTTATAATATTGTTTAATGAAATATGATATGAAGTACAGGCATTCAAGATTTTTATTTCGCATTGCTTTTCTATCGGATTTAATATCTTTTTAATGCTTCACGATAAAGCTTAATTTTATTGCTTTCAGTTCGATTTCAATAGACCAGTACTGGACGAAGGTAAACTCCAAGAATTGAAACGGATTTTGAAGAGTAATCCCGATATCATTGAACCCATATTCACCGAATTTTTGAAATATTTCCAGCAGAATGATTGTGAATATCGTTTGGCTGTTTTATTTCTGTGTAAAGAATTCTTTCAACGTTCTCATGTTTTCCGTATTCAGCTAATCAGTCATATGCAGGTTTGTAACAGAAGAATAGCAGTTTGAAATTATAGGGGATAAGTAACGAAACCACCAAAGATAATGTTTAATTATTTTTTCATTTCTTGGATTAAGGGTTGTCTAAACGTTTTTCAAATAATACAAAATTTCTGTTAAAATTTGATTTCTCTTTATCATTATTTTAATGTGATAGACTCATTTTTAACGAATGTTAGTGATTTATGTCAGCCTTTTAGGAAGTTTTATTATACACTGCAGAGACAGATCCTCTTCATTATCCTCTTCCACCTCCCAAGGAAGCTGCCAAAATCCTTAAATCAGAAATTTTGAAACTTGTCAAACTTTGGCATGAGAAATATGCAGAAGCTTATCCGAAATTGGATTTCGCTGTTAATTTTTTGCGCTCCTCGAAATCTTTGGATTTTGAACACGCCAGCGCTGAGCTTCAGGTCAGCTTCTGTTGTATGTCTTGAAAAGTTAAAACTTCCTTTTATTACACATATTGTGATAATTCAGTTATTTTGTTTGCGTTATGCAGTCTCAACCTATATCATTTTTTTTTTACTATTAGAAATGGAATCTGTATTGTCTGTTAGATCACCTATTTATTTTTTTCATTCAAAAATACCTATCTAATCGTGATAATTTTAAGTTTTCTGCAAATCTGAATTATTTGTAGATGTTTTTCAGATTGAAAGGCAACGGGCTGAAGAATTAGATCGAAAGAAAGATGAGCAGAATAAACGGATAGTTGAGAAAGTTGAAAATGAATTTAAAGAACGGCAAGAGGACATTTCACGCTGTATTGGTGAGACACGGCACGCACTGGAACTGTTGGTGCCACGATTTGATGTTGATGAAGGTACGGATGTGGCGAACCATTTCGGATGTGAGAATGAGGTTATACTTAGTTTTTCTGTACAAATATTTTTTAATTTAAAGACAAAATAATTGCATATTATTTTCTTTAACTACCAGTACCAGCAATATTGTAGAGTTCCGTTAACAAATGGTGTAACATTGGGTTCCATACCAAATTATTTATTTTGTAGTTTGGTTTCATCACCATTAAGTTTTAGATGGCTCATGGATACAGTACGCATGAATCAGTAGCCGTAACTGTCTCATTGAATGCACCATTGGTGAGTGTGAATGCGGAAAACGAAATAATAATAAAGGCTTTGATGGATTGTATGAGGATGTTGCAATTTTATAAAAAAATTATTTACCGCTGGCTTATAAAACTTGGCAAGTACGGTGGAAACAATGCGCAGAAACTGTGCAAGGAAATCGTTGATTTAAAAGAAAGAGTTACGGTTGAATTAGAGAAGTTTGCATTTCCTTTTTTCTCAAATTTTTAATAAAATCGCGTGCCCCATAAATTCTTTTTTGAGATTGGACATTTAAAAAAACTCTTCGTTTTTAAATTTATTAAAGAATTTTATGGAGATGAAGCCTTGGATTTTTTAACCGGATTTTAGATGTGAAGAATTGCATCTACAAAATAAGCAAAAGTCAGATGGTGAAGATTCGGGAAGCGACGATCTTGAAGATGTACCAGAAAAAGAAGGTAATATGTTTTTATTTTCATTTTATGTGATAAAGCTCTAAAAACTTCGTGATTTTGATTAATATTTATGGAATAGTTTTCAGGTCTGGAGTTGTATTGTAAACTGTCGGACGACTTGCCAGAATATATTTTGAAAAAAACAGTCGAAGACGTACAGCAGGGCGATTTGACTAGCCTCAGCAAAAGCAAAATTGATGGAGTGCAGAAACTATTACATTCGTCTCAAGGTAAAATATCATGATTTTATTCATGTAATTTCATAGGAAAATTCAGGAATTTTAGATTTTCAGAACATGAAAAGAATGAAAGTCATAAAAACAAAGTACCAGTCTTGTCGTATGGACTGGATTTGAAGTATTGGGGCGAAGATGATATCAAACCTGCTGAAGTACCACGAAATAATGCCGATTGCCACCGATTCTGGCGTCCTTCAGATGAAGGGTTAGTAAAATATCGGCGTTTTATACTTTATCTACGTTGACCACTGCCAATTATAACGATTCCGTTTTAAAATTTATTCCAGCTGTTCAACAAATTTGGATATCGCAGAAGCATATCATTCACGAGTTATAACATTTGTTGGTCAGCAGCTAAAGGGTAGTCGACAGTGTCGTGCTCCGCTTAGTAATGGAGTGTTATGTCCTCGCATGGACCTAAAATGTTGTCCACTGCATGGAAAAATTATTGATCGCGATGAAATGGGATTTCCAGCAAACGAAATCATGCAGTACGTGATTAAAAAAGTCAAATCTAAAGAAAAAAAGCAGAAAGCTTTTAGTTGAGAGGAGTTGCAATTCTAAAAATCAAATGCTGGAAATGACTTTGTTCGTTGGTCAGGATTTAAAGTATTTTCAAGATTTTTTTCCATTTTTAGGGAAACTTGCAATCCAAAACGTCACACAGAAGATGAGGACGAATATATCAGAGATGTTGAAGCTGCAACTGGAGCAAATTTAAGGGGAAAAGAAAAAAAAGTAAAGAGGAAACGAAAAGACGATACCGATGGAAATGCACCTGATGCAGTAAGAAATAGACTTAATGTAAGAATTTGCAAAATATCGCAGTTTTCTCTAGCACGTCTGGAGAACATTTTATATTTGGAAGCCGAACAACTGATAGCTGTTTACGAGAAAATTCTTGGCACAAAATTTGATTTCTGTTAGCATGCAAGAATGGAATAATTGAGCGTTATTGAAGCATGAATTGGTGCATGTTGCATAAGAAAGCAAAGGAATTCTGATATCTTTTGACCGGCTTAAAATTAAAGGAGATTGAACAAGTTAATCTAGTGGTTTGGCGGATAATATATTTATGGTCATTTTCGGAGATCAACATTCATAAAAATGCAATCACCCATAAAAGTAATCGTGTCGTGAAAACGAAATTGCCAATGCCGGAAACCGATAAAATTTATAATGTTAAATTTAGTTTACGTAGGCAATTTTTTAGATAAATGATTCATTATATTACACATAAAAAAAATTATAAAACGTTTCTCATATCTAAAGTGATGAGTTGGTTATCCAATCTTTAAATCAACTGATTTTTAGATTTCTGCAAATCTGGTAACTAATTTTTAAAGGCCTTATTCTGTTTACAAATTTTAGTTAAGCTATCAGAAAGCTGCAAATCTGGTAAAATAATTTGCATGCAATTGATCTAAAAGCCAATCTTGTATGTAAATTTCTCTTGCAGTTATGAAAATACTATTAGGCACAAACACTTTTTATGAGTTGTTCTTATATTTTATACCCAGTTATCCTCAATAAAATAGCAAGAATTTAAAATTATGATGCACGTTTCACTGTTAACCCAATCATTACCTTATCATTTCACTCAGATTTAGCTTATCATTCGTTTCCATTTCTGTTTTATTCCATTATAATAATTCGTTTCAATCTGTTTTTTGAGACTGAAGTAACAGTTGCATCCTATTTGCGTTGACTGCTACTTAGTTAATGAGTAATGAATATTGTCTGCATTCCTGTTATTCTTCTACATCAAAAGGATTCACAAAAGGTCCTCATCCGTCTATACTACTGATAACTTAATCTTAATAAAATAGTTTCTTTTAACTAACATGGGAAGCTACCGTCCTTTCAATAAATAAAGGAAGCAAAGAAGAGAGCTTTTTTTTTTTTTACTGAGAAAACCAAAAACTTTCGCTTCAAAATTGTTTAACTCGAATTTTTCTTTAGCTGGTAAGACGCTTTCAATTATTGTTCCATGTTCGTGGCCCAATTTTATTGCAAAAAACAAATAAAACTCGATTTCCTTGTCTTCTTTTTGAAAAAAAAAACTAATTTTTTATGCTCATTTAAAAGAAACTGTTTTGTTAAGATTGATTACCAGTAAGTAATAGATGGGTAAGGATCAATTGATCCTTTTGATATAGAGAAATAACGCGAATACAAAGAGTGTTTATTAACTAAGTAGCAGTCAATACTAATAAGATACAGTCGTTACTTTAATCCCGACAAACAGATTGAAATGAATTATTGTCGGGAAATAAAACAGAAGCAGAAGTGAATAATAAGTTGGATCGGTTATTTGAGTGAAATAATAACGAAACAATATGCTATGCACACTCGGTTAACAGTGAGTTTGTTTTACTTCCAACAATAATTATTCTTAAATCCTAGTTAACTTATATTTGAGAATAGACGAGTGTGAAATGCAGTACGAGAGCTGCATATAAGGTATTTAAATACTGACAGTATTGTCATAAGTTGCAAGAGAAATTTATCTATAAGATTTGTTTTTGAAATAAATTGCATGCAAATTATTTTGTCAGATATACAATCTTCTCATGGCTGTATCTAAGATTTATACATAGAATAAAGCCTTTACAATTTAGTTACCAGATGAGGGCAAATCTTAACTTCAGTCTTAAATAGACAGTGATGACATTTTTGGTATGCGAAAACGTTTTATGTTTTTTTATGTGTAATGTGATCAATCGTTTATTTAGGAAATTGCATAGGTAAACTAGATTTAACATATTTAAATTTCATCCATTTTTAACATGCACAGCTTTATTTTCATGACAAATCAGGCTATCCTGGCATTATTGCTGAATTAAGAAATTAACTTTTACTAGTTTTCTAAAATCTATGAAAATTTAGAATTTGTTAGTCGTAAATTTTAATTGAAAGATCCATTACGGGACTTATATTCATGTATCTATGATAGTTTATGAATAGATGGACGATAAAAAAATTATTAATTTTTCATTTATTATGAAATTTTTTACTTTATAATAATTTATTTACTTTTCTAGGCTAAACTATTTAATCGCAATACAATAAAACGCGTTTATGAAACGTTAGAATCTATTCGAAAAGCAAGAGCAGCAAAGAATTTCGAGCATCAATTTAATTATGCGTTGTCGAAAAAGTGATCAGCAATAGAAAAGTAATGGATGATATAATAGTAGCAATAATAATACTTGTTAATTATCAAATTTCTCATATAAATTTAACAATTTTTCTCGATTTATTTTTTTTTCTTAGACAACATTACTCAATGTTTATTTTTAGCATATTTTCAATATTCTTTATGACGTGTTTTGTTTCTTGGATTATAAAAATTTGGTGCTTAATAAAATTTCATCTTTTTTTTAAAGTTCTAGACATTAATATGTAATGTCACTGATTATACCAAAATTTTCACTTCCTCATTTATTGGAATTAATGTATTCAAGTTGTGCATGGAAACTAAGAAGCCTGTTATACTATATTGCAATTCAGGACACATAATCAAAACTTGATGTATTTCCATGTTGAGATGAGGCTTCTTTACTGACAATGAATTTGTCAGTAAAGAATTCATCATTATTAGGAACAAAGTATTTACGAGTATAGGATATGTTCAGTATTCTTCGTGTTACTGTTATGTCAAATAATTTCTTACAGACAAGATTTCGTGTTTTATTAGAACTGTCGCTCAGTTTCGGTATACAAAATTTTTTTCAAATTCAACAACTATGCCATTAGCTGACGTACTTGGCGCTAAAATCGATCCAGACGGTATTTTCAAATACATATTGATAAAGGTATATTTTGTGTCATAAAAACTGAATTATTTTCAAGTAAATATAGTTGCATTTATCTCTTAGTTATGCAAAATTTTAGGCTTAAATCTGAAATAATTGAAGTTGAAATTAATGTAGTGATAAAAGAGGCAAAAAAGAAAGGTTTGATTAATAGTTAGGTTGGTGAAGTAATAACTCTAATGTGAGCTGATTCATATCATTACAGGTAACAGAAAAAGCTTCGAAGAAAGAGAAATTAATTGTACGTGGTTATGCTCGCTGTGCATTTCATGGAGATGTGTTAAATGAAACAGAAAAGGAACTTGGGTCAGATTATGAACTACAATGTTTGGGTGGAGGTAGGATCAAACATGAATCAAAAGATCGCAACATTTTGGTATATGGTTATTCACAGGTTATCGCGTTTTACTGTTATTTAGCATTATCTAAATAATTAATTTGTATGAGTAATAATTATCCAAACGGTTACTTTTTATCTACAGTAATCTGCTTGTTTACTAAATATTAGAATTTATGAAATTTTATTATCATTCGTCCTACGCAGAGCAAAAACGTGGTTCAAAAATGATAGAATAATTGCAGTCATAATCTTTTTTTTTTTTTTTTTAATCATTTTTTGAGAAACAAATATTTTTGTGTAAAGCCATTTGCATTATCGAGGGGCAATATAGTTTGAGGAGTAAATCATGTTTTTTATACTTCATTACTAAGTATTTTCAAAACACAATTTTCGGATGGAAAGTTACTTGGCTGAAGAATTAGAGCTCACGAAAATTCGTTGATTTCATTCAAATTCTGTATTTAGGGTTATGGTCAAGCAGATCACCAGAAAAGTGTTGATATCTTGAAAGAGAAATATCCAGATTATAAAATTACTTTCTCTAACGAAGGATATTAATTCGCTTTAATTATACTATAGTATTTGCCATCATTGTTTTAAATTATTGCAATATAATTGCTTCAAATGATTATTTGTCTCATTTTCCTCGTTTTCACAACTGATTGGAATTACTAAAATTGCAATTTTAACTTTAAATTACATCTTGTTAAAGTCAACTAATGACTCATCTTGAAGTTGGTTCTATTTATCAGTTTTTTATTTTTTATGATTGTTCAGTTTTGTATGTTCTTTATGCTTTTTTTTCGAAAATTGCGAATTTGATTTCTGCGAATTTATGTAATATAATACAAATGGAATGTTCATAAACAAATTAGCTTTATTAATTTTTCTGCCGATTTTTAGTAAGCTGATATATTCAGTCACATTTTGCTTATGAATTTTTTTCAGTTGTCTATTTTTTCAGAAGTACATTTCATACTTTTTAACATGCATAAAAAAAGATTCATGTTTTGTAATTTCAGAAAATTCAGGAAGATTTAAATAAATATAGCGTTCAACTGACTTTATTGACTGCTCTGAAACAATTTTGCACTCAATGTCATTGGGAAATGTTCCGGATGTGCATATAGATCCGGATGGTATATTTAAATACATAATGATTAAGGTAACTGTTAGAATAATCGTAGTATTTATCGTTGGCTTAACATTCAATACATATTCTTTGTGAGCTTAACAATATTCTTTACAAGCTATCACGCATATTTCACCCTCTAATGACTAATCAGTGATATGATTCTTATCGCTCAATATATTTTCAGGTCACGTCAAAATCATCAGGTGAAGAGAAAATGATCATTCGAGGTTATAAACACTGTAAATGGCATAAAAATATTTTTCAAGAAACTGAAAAAGAAATTGGTATCTCCTTTTCACTGAAATGTGTTGGTGGTGGACGCATAAAGCATGAACCTCAGGCGAAAAGTCTTTTTGTTTACGGTTACTCACAGGTTGGTATATATATAGCACGCATAAAATTATCATTCAAATAGCACTTCAACTCTTGCGAATTTTTCATGAAAATAAAATTGCTTGTTTTAAAAGCGATAAAATCTGAAAAGTTGAAATTTTACTCATGTAAAACTTAACTACAGATAATTTGAAAGGACTTGCTGTTTAGTATTGTATAGTTTTGTTCAGGACGTTCACTGCATTCTTTAACGTGCCATAATATCACATTAGGAGATACTGTCCACTTCATAAATACAAATCCTAGTATAGTGATCTACCAGGTTCACAAGCAAATGATAGAAAAAGATTATTTTTGTAATCAATTGCCAAATTTTCGAAAATAGAGTCTCATAATATTGCATAAAATCATAAAGGCTGTCAGTTATTGAAACTTGACATTGGATTTTTTGTAGAGATATGGTCCGGCAAAACATGAGCAAACAGTCAATTTATTACAGGCGAAATATCCAGAATATAAAATTACGTATTCGTATGAAGGCTATTAACTTTGTTTTGATCTCCATTCTATTGTATATTATTTCTGTTTTCAGAGAGAAAAATATTTATTCTTTGGAAAGAGTTTTTTTTTTTTAAAAAAAAATAAACACAGAAAGTAAAATTAATTTTGACTAACAAAAATTCTCTTATGTAAATATAAAGCTAAGCAAGAGAGCAAATTTTTTGTTTCTCTGGCACACATAAGGTTAAATTATAACTTAAGGAACAATCATATAATATTTTTATTCGAGTAATGCTTTTGCTTTTATTCATTTATTTGTCATTGAGTAATACCTGATATCAGTGAAGTGAAGTTATTTGATATCAAAACTAATTGAATATTCATATAATTTTTATACACATTCAATGTTATCTTAATTCACTAAATGGTACTGGATAGAATCCTCAAAATTTTATGATATATCCCTTCACTATTTTATTAGTTTTGGCCCTTTGATAAAGACTAATTTCGTTTAAATATTCAATTTTAGTTAGTGAGAATTTTAAAGAAATATGAACTGGAAATCTATTTCTTTGTATCATTCAATGAGATAAAATCACACTATTTTGGAATATAGATTTATTCTTACATAAAATGGCATAATTTTGGATCCGATGTAATCTTGTATGAAATAGCATAATTTCGGATCCGACTTAATCTTGTATGAAATGGCATAATTTCGGATCCGATTTAATCTTGTATGAAATGGCATAACTTAGGAATTCTAATGCTATGCTGTTTTTGTCTGTTTAACTTTTCTTTTTGCTTCATACCTCATGACAGTGCTGTGTTAAAATGAAAAATAGATTTATTGGTTGTTTCTGCGTCAATTCTTTCTACTGACTGTCAAGAAACCATCAAACATTTAGCATCATTTAATAGTGGTGACATTCAGCGACAAAGAATGGAATGACTTGCATATTTCATAAAATCAATGAAACTAAAATCAAAAGAAATTGAAATTCTGAATAAATAGAATCATCAAAGCTAAAACATTTCTTCTTCAGAGAATGCTTCTGAATCAGAGATTTTTATTATAAAACCGTCGAATGCAATAGTGAGTGTCTTTTTAGTTCACTGTTAAAAATTTATTCCTTTTGAGGTAATCTTATAAAACTTTATTTTTAAAATCATTCAAATCTAAAATATAAGTATGCATTGGTACATACCTGTACTTCTTAAATGATTAATAATTAATAGTACTAATTCGATAACTTCAATTTCGATTTTTTCACTGATGGTAGTGATGATAATGAAAATGGTGATGATATTGGTGGTGGTAATAGTGATGGAGCATTATGCGGGAGTATCAATTTTTTCGTGTTTAATGGCAAAGATTGAATGATTGATGTTATTTTCTGGAATCGCTGTTCTGCTGATAATCCATGTTGCTTATGAACAGCTTGCAACTGATGCTGTGTAATTTCAGGTAATTTATGGAATGGTGATAATAATGGTAGTTTCTGACGAGTTGAATCCGGCAAAGCTCCAATTACTTCATTAATTTTTCTCATTTTTTCCTAAAATAATATTAGTTTATCTAAACATAAATGAAAAATTATATCACTGAATACTGGTAATAACCTAATGCAATAATAATAAGTAGCTGTACATTTTTCTGCCTGAGGAATCATCAAAATATTACAAAAAAAACTTACTGTTTTATCGAGATTAGCATTCTGATAAACTAAAACAAGCTGCTCCCAGGCTTCTTTTGGAATTACATTTTGAAGGTCCGGTGAAAGTGCCTAGAAATTATTTTTTTTAGTTAAGCAGTAATCATATAACAATTTAAGCAAAGAAGGGTTATTTACAGTTTGAGCTCGTTATTAAAATTTACTTTTTACTCTTCCTTGCTTGAAAAAAGAATGACTTCTTTTTTTTAAATCTTTATGTGCTATTATTATTTCTAATCCTGAAAAGTAACAGGAGGTATTTTGCTTTATAGTTTTGGATTCTATAACTATTCTTACTGTTCTATTTCTGGAGCACATAATCTTTCTTTCTAATTGATGACTAAGTAGATGATCTTGATAAAGATAATCAAAACATAGCCTAAAAGTAAGTTATTCAAAATATATATAATTATTTCTTTGCTTAGCTTTTTTACTTTTCAAATTACACTGTTCCAGTATTAGGGATCCTGTCAATGGCAGTGATCATCAGTATATTCCTGTACATTTTGGAAACATTCTCTTCCAGTTATTGCAACAGAATGTCAAATTAGTTATCATTATTTTCGTGATCAAAAATAAAAATTTTTGTTATATCATCAAGTTGAAAAATACTGGTGGAAAGTCCGGCATCGTTTTATGGAGTATTCGTTTCTGTTCTTCCGGAAGTGATTCAATGATAATGGCCATATGAAGCCATTTTTCTTCCGCCGTAAGATTTTTCACTGTTCGTATAGCCTTGAACAGTTCCTGGACATCTTCGGGAAACAAGCGGAATACCGGTGGAAGAGGAAATCGTTGTAAAATATTTTCTGGTAATGCACTTATAATTTCGTCAATTTTCATTATTTTTTGCTGCAACCGATATGAGATAATACTTTATATATGTTATAATTTTAGAAAGCAAGAGTTTTTTTTCTAAGTTCTTTCTGATACTCTTTTTGATTTCTAATTTCGTTTCCGTATTACTATATTCTTGCTTTTGGTTATCTATCTCTTTTATACGTTTGCGAAGCTAAGTGACAGCGATAGATATATGCTTTCTAAAATTAATTTGTGAAATAATGAATACGGAATTGTGAGAAGCAATTGGAGGATATGGGATATTGATCCTTATATTGTCATGCCTTCAGAAGTAAATATACGAATTTCTCTTACCGATATTGTCAGTGATTCATTCCGATGAATTTTGGCAAGTTGAGCGAAAATCACAGGCGGTACAATGTCTTTCAGTTCAAGTGGAGGTTCCTAAAAAGAAATCCAAACCTTACTTCTATGTTAATACATATTCATGGCTAGCTCATTTACTAATTCATTTTACATATGAAGATTATTCAGGAAACTTAAATGATTATTTTAGTGCTGAATTGCTTGAAGCATTTCAAGTCTACCTTCTGAATTCTTTTGAGATCTTCTGAATCTCACCTGATCAAAATTTTTTCACGATTTAGTGAATAATTTTTAGCGATTTATCTATCCGAATTTAAAAAATTTTAAAAATTTCATATCGAAAGCAGTCAGTCCATAATAATTAACTAAAGTTTTGATATATTGCAAAATCAGTCCCATGGAAACCTGGGAATCTGATTGAAAGTAAAGTTTTTTGTTGAAAATAAATAACGATTTTTAAGTGAATTGAGAGGAAGCATTACTAAATATAAATTAATTAAATTTTTTATAAAAAAAGGTCAAATTAATTTAATTTAAAAAAATAGAAAAATTAATTTAATTTACAAAAAAAGAATAGAAACAAAAAATACGAGAGGAAATGAAGATTGTTCCACTTGTTTAACAGAATTCCATGCTATATTGGGTTGTAATGCAAACAGTTTCGTTGATACTGTAAGCAAAAACGATACAGTTGATACTGTAACAATTGCTGAGTGAACCATTCTTCAGAATAGAAGTAACTTTCAATTCTGAGCTTTCTTTTATAGGCACTGTTTTTTGTGGTATTATGTAATCACTTACCACATTTACTCTCTTCTTTCAACTGCTCAATACAGGTAAATGCAAGTTTTTGTTGATTTAAAAAAAAAATTTTCTCAAATTTTCCTTCAGCCTTTCCCATTTTCACTTCCTTTCATTGCTCTTTACACAACGATTGATTTGAATGACCCTGAACCGATTCCGTTCATCATCAGTCAGTAAGTGCTTCAAACTTCTCAGAATATTTTACACATTGTTTTTCGCTCGTTCAAATGTTTCACAGAAATTCTTCAATAGCTAAGACATCTTTCAGTCACCGTATTCCATAGATTTCTTAATAGTGAGAATAAACAAAATTAATGTTTGTCCCCTTTTCTTGAATGCACGAAAAGTCACGAAAAAGCATTTTTTCTATTTCTTTCATCAGAAGCACCGGAAATTGCCGTAGGAATTACTGTTAGAAGTATTTTTATTGATATTGTGCTTGTCAAATGACAAATAGTGTTTTTTAGCCAATTTTTAGCCAATACATAAGAACTATTTCATCTTTGTACTATCATTTTTTGGCTTTAAGTTTACCGATCCAAATATCACCAAATTGCTACAATTCTAATTTGGATTATATATTTCATACCTGCAATCCCGATATTTCTCATCGCAAAACTTCTTACTTCGAGTTTTTCAAAGAAAAAAAAATATTTGTCATTTTCCACAAGTTTTT